>JASAMX010032870.1:0-20165 GCA_030248175.1 Microlaimidae sp. YZB2_3
ACCCTATTCGTGATCGCTAATTTATTTCAATATTTCAATTTTTTTAAACCTTAAATGATTATTTTATTTGCATAGTATACACTTTTACGTAAGTATTAGCAATAAATTTAAGTTTAAAGGAAATATACTTAATTGAACTTAACATCGCTAACCATTTTTATTATTTTTAAAAAATGCTCTAAGTATAGAGCAGGAGTTAAAGCAGTTTTATACGGAGAGTATTTTTGATTTGAAAAGCAAAACGTGTAAAAGGAACTAAAATTAAAATTCAATACCAATTTAAATAAAATGAAACAAAATTATTTGACAATAGCAATTTTTTTCATATTGAGGTAACTACTTAATTTCGGCCTTTTTTTGGATAAGGTTTCTCTAGCTTTAGACAAGATTTGGTCTAAAAAACAAACGATAGCTATTTCTGTTATTCAAATGCTAAGTTTAAAAATTTCTGTTATGCTAAAAGTTCAGTGAAGGTTTAAACTCTTTTTATAGTGGCCGAAGTAAAGGCACGTGCCGTTAATTTTGGCCCCCTAGTTTTTCACCGTTTACAAACTTTCACAGTTATTAGTAGCAAGACTTTGAATAGATATATCAAAACCTTAAAAAAAAACAATTTTTAATAACCTGTGTTATTAATTAAATTTTTTGCGTGAAAAAATATTTCAACATAACATGGTTTTTGTTACAGCCACCTAACTTTAAAGAAAGCACTTATGTTACTGTGATATTTGAATGCAGCAAAAGAACGGCAGGTTCTTTCACCTGAATTTTAATTTAACCGAAAAAAAAAACGGAATCATAAACTGTGCAATTAGTTAAACGGATTGCAAAGTGCTTTCGAAGAAAATATAAAAACATAAAAATTGAGAAGTTTGAGCACTAAATAAAACTTATTTTAAGGTTATACGTTACCTTGTTTTAAATTTGATGAAGTTTATACACAGAACAAAAATCCAGAAAATCACCAAAATGCACTTTTTTATATGAAATTGTTGATTACACAGATTTAAACGAATAAAAACGTTGTAAAAATTCTTTATTCAACATTCATCCAGTTATTTTTGTGCTTGTTTTTGTGTTTTAAAAATAACCAATTCTCTAACACTAAATTGGTGGCCGAAATTAAGGCCTGGCCGAAATTAAGTCAAATACTCAACAATATTATAAATCGAATATGTTGATAATTAGCAAAACTTAACCGTAAATTTGAAGAATGCTAGTCTTGCAAAATGTTATTTTTAAGAAGCATCTTTTTTCTAACTTGAATTACATGCCTCTGTGTACTCAAAATTTTTCGGTCTAAACATTCAAGAGGGGTTAAAACGCACCTTTTTAATTTAAATTGTTAGAAAATTTTTTGTAAAAAGTAAAATAATTATATTCCGAGTACAGGTGACCATGTTCGCTTCCTAGCTTGTTTCAGGTTGCTAGTTGTAGTCATCTTGATCAGAGGAGTTTTTTTGCCCAAATTATAAAATCAATGTTACGTGAGGTTTATCGACAACTTTGAGCCACGAGCAATGGGAACTTTGAACCTTTAAGAAAAAATTGATTTTCGATTAGATTTGACTTCGCTTAGGCTTAGGTAAACGTTGAAGCGATTTTTTCTTTCGGCTTCAAATTCCCAACTTACGGTTAAATATTACCCACCTACGGCTCCAAGTTCCCTATTTTTGTCTCAAAGTTTCAGTTCCAAGTTCCAAAGGCCCTATCGACCTTAAATCAACAATTTAAAATTTGTGTGTAATTTGTGAAAAGGCGAAACTTTAAAAATTTCTGCGTTACAATTTGTTTTTTTTAACGTCATAATCGCCCAAATTTGATTGTTCCTTTTATATTCCCATATTGATCTACGAAGTCAACCAAAAAATATAAGTAGGGTAACTGACTTAATTTCGGCCACGCCTTAATTTCGGCCACCAATTTAGGGTGTTAGAAAATTGGGTTATTTTTAAAACACAAAAGAACTAGCACAAAAGTACCTGGATTAATTTTGAATAAAGTGTTTTTGAAAAAGTTTTTTATTCTACATTATCAACATTTTCATACAAAAAGTGAATTTTTTGTGATTTTCTTAATTTTTGCTTTGTGTTTAAACTGCATCAAATTTAGAACGAAGCAATATATAACCTTAAAATATCTTCTATTTAAGGATCAAAGTTGTTAATTTTCATGTTTTGATATTTTCTTCAAAATCACTTTGCAACGCGTTTAACTAACTGCCTATTTTAAGATTCCGTTAATTTCGGCCACCTGAAAATTTAGGTGAAAGAACCTGCCGTTTTTTGCTGTTTTTAGATATCATTGTACTACCGTATTTATAAAGAATTTTTTTTGCTCGTTTGACTTTGTTTTGACGTTTTTTAAGCCAAAAATAAAAATTTAACAAAAAATACAAGTTATTAAAACTTGTTTTTTTAAGGTTTTGACATAATTATTTAAAGTCTTGCTAATAACTATTAAAGTATGCAAACGGGAAAAATTAAGTTATATGTACCAAGAACAATACCTAAGGGTAAATTTGCAACCTTTAGAAACTTTTATTGTTCGTTTAAGCAATAGTTATGGCCAGTTTTTTGTATGTGGCCGAAATAAATGGCACGCGCCTTAACTTCGGCCACTTTAAAAAAAAAGTTTAAATCTTCACTGATTCAAATTTTGCACTGGAATAAAAAATATAGCTATTGTTTGATTTTTAGGCCAAATTTTGGCTTGATTAAAAAAGCCAGAAAAAACTTATTCAAAAAAAATAAAAAAAGGTGGCCGAAATTAAGTCAGTTACCCTAAACCATAAGTTTTAGAAAAAAAACCGTTTCAATAAATTATTATTGTTGGAACCTAAATTACTTGACGATTATAAAAAGCTTTTCTAGTGACACGCATACAATCGATTAAAATTTTTATTTAAAATTAATTCATAAGACAAATAAGATTATAATTATAAAATGTATATTTTATATAAAATATAAACTTTTATATAAAATATAAAACAAAATACCAAGGTTTATTTACACTTTGGTGTGCTCTCTAAATGCTTCTCTGCCAAACAAGAGGGAAAATTCTGACATTTTAGCAGAATATTCTGCCCATTTTGCTGCGGGTAATTAGTCTGCCAAATTGGCAGAACCTTCAACATAGCTTGGCAGAGTACAGTTTTCCATGTTTGGCAGAATATATTCAGCCGTTTAAAAACCAGCAAAAAAATTAGTTCTGGAGTCGCATTCTGAAGAAGCGCTTATATTTACCCCGATAAATCCATTCCAATAGAAATAAAAAATAAATATATATTGTAAATAAATAAAACTGCCGCAGAAGGGACAGAAAATGATCGCAATAAATTTTTTTAAAATTTTTTTTCTCGCGCCGCAAAACCAACTTGCGCAAAAAAAAAAATTAGTCAATGCGCGTATTTTATTTTTTATTAAATTAATCCTACGGGAAAAAATATTTATCCACCTCTTGAGTAAAATAAATTCTTATTCTTAAAACAATAGAAAAAATTAAACCCAACTTTAACCTGGGTAAAATTGATTTTTCACTTGTATCCTTAAGCACGTAAAAAAAGTTATCCCAGGATAACTTTTAACCGCGCGCCAGAATGCGACCCCTGGTTGTAAAATGAATTTTAGAAAAAAATTAAATTATACTATTACATAATAAAAAAAATTTACTAGGTAATTTAAACCTAAATTAACATGCTATATTATTTTGTGTAAAGTACAGTAGAAATCTAAGCAAGCATTTTATTCAAAATTATAAACAGTAAGAACGGTAATAGCTATAAAGCAACTTAATAAATTGATAAAGAAGATAATAAAAATATAATTACAAAAAATATTGCATATCAATAATTTCACAAATATCTATAAAAAAATTATAATATCGGCAAAATTTTCTTAATAATTAATCAACAAGAGATATTTTTGTAGAAATCAGAACATAACTATGCAAACATGCTCTGAATTATACAACAACACAGCTTGTTAACTTATTTTTAAACCATCTATTCCAGTCTAGCGTGAAAAAATTAGCAAATTCATGTAACGGACAAAAGGGGACTAACCTAAGCTGCCACGCGCTCTCCGCCACATTCAGTACAACAATATGGTCTACAGGCAAATAAAATCTAGCTGACCTCGATAATTGCTGTATTGAATCGACTATTTAACAACAAAACCGTTCAAAATTTTTAGCGAAAACGGTTAAATTATAAAGATCAAAACCCATATTTTAATAATTATTTATCAAAATACTCAATTTGAAACCCAAATGTAAATTTTTAAAGAGCTAAAGTTGGAAGTTGATTAATTTTTGTATGTTTTGTAAAAAGGTGAAATGAAAAAAAAATTACGCTCTTATTTGTTGTTTAAAAAAAACGTCATAACCGCACGATTTGTCCCCTCATGTCTGCATACTTTGGTTGAATTATATCTGACTGACGCTGAAAATTAGAATGCAGATATGAGGGAACCAATTAAAATTGTGCGGTAATGACGTTTTTTAAAAAAGGAGCGCAGAAATTTTTTTTAATTCCACGTTTTCACAAAATATACATAAATTAACCAATTTTAGCCCTTAAAAAATTGCATTAAGGTTCCAAATTAAGTAATTTGATAAATAACTATCAAAATAGAGTTTTTAATCTTTGTTATTAACGCGCTTTAGTGAAAATATTTAAATATTTTTGTTGTTAAATAATCGATTAAATACTGCAAATAATGCGGTCAACTAGATTTTATTTGCATATAATTTTCGGCGTCAGCCAGATATAATTCAACCATAGGTAATATCATCAAGTTTAAAAAATCTATTTTTAAATCATTTTAATTTTCACATAATCATGTTTGCTTTATTTGGTGCACACACACACCACACAAACACACACACACACACTCTCTCTATCTCTCTCTCTCTATCTATCTCTATCTCTCTCTCTCTCTCTCTCTCTCTCTCTCTCTCTCTCTCTCTCTCTCTCTCTCTCTCTCTCTCTCTCTCTCTCTCTCTCTCTCTCTCTCTCTCTCTCTCTCTCTCTCTCTCTCACTCACACACACACACACAAACACACACACACACACACACACACACACACACACACACACACACACACACACACACTCAGTCTCTCTCTCACTCACACACACACACACACACACATACACACACACACACACACACACACACACACACACACACACACACACACACACACACACACACACACACACACACACACACACACACACACACACACACACACACACACACACACACACACACACACACACACACACACACACACACACACACACACACACACACACACACACACACACACACACACACACACACACACACACACACACACACACACACACACACACACACACACACACACACACACACACACACACACACACACACACACACACACACACACACACACACACACACACACACACACACACACACACACACACACACACACACAGACAAAGACACATTACGTCTATTACGTCTTTTTTCAGTGGTACGTATTGAATGTACACTTTAAAAAAATCAATCGAAAAACGGTTAAAAATTTTATTAAATGTTAAAATTATAGGTTCTAAAATGAAGGTGCTTTTGCTCGCAGCTTTTGATAGCGATTACTCGTTCATTGAAGAGATTCCTGATTCTGAAATTTGCAAAATTCACTTTACAACAATGCAGGTGGACACAGAACGGATTCACGAGAGTTCACGGTCTCCAAAAACTTTGGTAATTTTGCGGTTATTCCAACACAAAACAGCCAGATTGGCATATTTAAGATTGTTTCGGGCGTTAATTGTGTTTCAAGAAGTGGCACTGGCAAACTAATTTAAACTTTGCAAAAATTTTAATGACTTTGTTGCCATGTTTCAAGCATTGATTGACTGCGCACCGTTTGATTTATAGTATGCAGCTGCGCTTTTCACCCGGACGCCACACGCCAAACGCGAACCACCCCCCCCCGCACCCCCTCTATAAACACATCGGTAAACCGCTCATCTTTTTACAGAAGCCCGAATACGATTAAAAACCCCACCCAAAGAAACTGTGCCTATACAACACGAGAGCGGCATACAACAATATGCAGGATTACTTTATTTCCGTAGCAAATTACTCAAAAATACAAAACCCAGACATTGTCGGCTAAGAAGTCGAAAACGGTGGAAAACGGTTGGGAAAAGCTTGGAGCCGAAAATCGGCTAACTCAGAGCCACTGAAACCCATACCTAAACCTAAAACTAAACCAAACGTGGAATACTTTGTAGATTACAAAATTTTGATTCCGTCATGCGCCACGAAATCCAAATTTTTTGGCAAAAACTTTTTTACGTAAAACAAAAACATCATACTATTTTTTATCCTAAAAATGTATGTTTGGTGTTAGCTTTAAAAAAAAAAAAGTAACACAAAAATACTACGCTAGATCCAAGAAGTACATAGCCCGAGTACGAAGTTTTCCTGCCAAAACATACGGGACCAGTCCGCATTGACTTGTTCCAAAGTTAAATATGTACCAGTGTAGGTTTCTCATATGTTCGGCTAGCTTTAAATTTTTTTAAAAAAATTGATTCAATAACATTTTGATTCATTGTGAATAGCCCCGATCGATAAATTTTGTTACGTTAAATAGAACCATACACATTCAAACAAAAATATGTGAATTGTTTTTTTTAATTTAAATTTCATCGGTTTTTTAACCTTAGCTTTAGTCAATTTTTTGGTCTATTATTAAATTCAAAAATTAAAAATGTTTACCCACCTACCGCAAACGTTTTCTGACGAAGGCCTGTGTTTTATCAGGTTAAAACGTGAAATAAAAGAATTTTACAAATACATATTGTATTGCTAGCTTTCAAACGACGTGAAACAAACAATTCAACATTTTTTATTTTAATGAAGAGTTTTAAGAAATTTTAAGGTTTTCGATGATGAAAAAACGCAAAGTCGGGATTACGAAGTGGTTTGGAAAGTTCTTCGAAGGGCCGGAAATGTCCTTTATAAAACGCTAATGGTCGTCCTGATAGTCGGTCCCGTGGTTCCGGCGGCGAAAATTTTTTGGTACGAATTAATAAGATTTCTGGAGCCGTACAATATCACAAACACCTCTTATGAATTCGGAGCAAATCAAAGCCAAACATTCGACGAAACTTTTGCGGAATTCGATTAGTTTTAAAAAAATTTTTAACGCATTATAGATAAATTAATGCAATTACTATTTATACAGTGGTGCAAATATACATTATTATGTAAATGTTTCAGTATTTATATTCGTCTTAATGTTTGTATAATGCTGTTTTGTTATTTATTATACTAGATTCTAATGTAATAAAAATCTTTAAAGTGTTGAATTTAAACATAGCGTTCAAATAATAAACATGAAGTTTTTTTGTATTACAAAGTTGGAGTCCTAACACCAACACCACAAAAGTAAGGGATTTTTAAGAGCTCTTCTGTGTCCGACCCATTTTACATAGCAGACCTATTTTACATAGCACGATGTAGTATTCTTAGTTGACTTGAATTTTTTCGCTCGTTTTAAATAAAGCAAAATCAAATCCAAAATATTTTGATGCGGCTGTCAATGGCTTTTGGATCAGTTTTTTTTTAAATGGCTCCGCATTCCAAGAAAAACTTATACAATTTACTGTAGTAATATAACCGGTAATCTCATAAAACAAAGTGTTAGGGTAGTGCATTTAATTTCGGCACTTTTCTAAATTGGGCATTTTTGATTTTGGACTATATCTTTGGTAATCATGGACGGAATACGACGTTTGATATCTCAAATGAGAGCTAAATGTAGATGACTGTCGTCAGCTTTTTATTTGTTATGTTATTTTCATGTGAAATTGTGTGATTTAAAAAAAATAAAATTGTTACTCGTTTTTAGAACATGGGCATTTCATGATTACGCAATAAATTGGTTTAAAAATTAAACTTTCCTGGTAAAATTTAGTCTATTTTCCGAATTTTTAGTCCCCGTGGTTCTACCTTGCGTCTGTGGTGAGCAATCGTTATAAAATAAAATAGTGTAATTTCGGCACACATATTACTGTAGGTAAAAACGGGTTGAATTAGTGGTCGGGTGTTAAATTGTAGTTGTAAATAGTTAAAAGACAACGTTGAGATGTGTGGGGGTCATAGCACTGCACTTAAACTCGATTAAGAGGGTCCTTTTAAAAATTGCCGAAATTAAATGCACTTTTTTCCCAAATTTTGCTCATTTTGATACCATTTGGCATTTTAGCTGTAACTTTTTGCCAGTTACACGTTGAACAATAAGTTGAAGCTTAAATTAAAGAAAACTGTAAGGAGATAATGATAGGTTTTTAAATTTTTGAAAATGATGATTTTTTGACTGAGAAACAATCGATTGTTTGTAAAGTGCCGAAATTAAATGCACATATTTAATTTTGGCATTTTTCCATTTTTTTAAAAACTGATTTAATTAAGTAAAAAAACAACTTTTGTACAATGAAACTTCTGTGACGCAACGCAGTATCGTGAAAGCTTCAAAATGAGCTATCAAACATGAAAATCGGGCCATACAGTGAAAAGTTACATCGGAAAAATGAAAAAATGCCGAAATTAAACGCACTACCCTAGTTTACAAACAAATATCAGAAAAAAAAGCAAACGTGTATATCCAAAGTAATGAACAATCATTCATTTATGACTTTTTGTTTTTTGGACCAATAACTTTCTCCGAATGGTTTATTTTTTTAACCTTTTCATAGAACTGGAATCAACTTCCTATTTTTGTTTTTAAAAAAACCATTTTATTTTTTGCAACTGAGCGTGATAATATTTTTTTAAATTTTAGTCTACAAAATTTAGTGTGGTATTTTTGAATCTAAAAACCTTATTTCTTCGTATGTATGTAGAATAACAAACAGACCAGAAAACGATTTAAAATGTTTTGTCGAAAAATGTCTGAAGTTTGCAGTTATACATAGTTTAAATAATGCGATTAAATTATTGTTCAGTGCGATTAAAAGCGTTCACATTTCGATGCATTAGAAACCTAAATTATTGTATCAAGATTAACCTAAATAGACGCCATACACAAATAAATCGTTTTTAAATCGTTAATATAAGAAAACGCTATTTGAACAACCACATTGTATGTTTTTTAATTATTGAAATATTTTTTTATTTAAAAATATTACGACAGCGTGAATAATTTAAAGACGGAAGTAAAAAGTACCATTAGTAAAAAGCTGTTGCATAATTTTTTTGACTAGGGATCTGATTTTATTTATTGGTATATTTAAAATTTTCGTTTTACTGAAATTTTTATAGTTGTATGCAATTTCATTTCGAGATCTGAAGGTACTTATAAATTAGGGTAATTTTTTAAACAGATATAAAAAATTTTTAAATTAATGGCCTTTTTATCAATATATTGAAAATTTTGCAATTCATAAAACAATAGTGCAAGATTATAGCGTTTGTTTTTATTTAAGGTAAAAATATCTTTGAAAAATGAAGCCTGTTTTAATAATTGCTCTTGTAATGATCATATGGAAGGAAATCGCGTGTTTGTGTAATTTCGGGGAACTACCGTACAAATTGAGCGTTTTGTTTAACGGAACCGCGGCTCTGAACTGCGTGAAACCCCCGTGCGAAAACCTTCAGGAATCTCCTGATTTTCCGGTAAAATTAATTTAAAGACAATGGAGCTGAGGGAACTTAGAGTTATCCCGGTAAGGACGGGGTGTTTAAATTGGGAAAAATGGTTTTTACCTGCCTCCTACCTGCCTCCATTAAAAATTTCGCTGCTTCCTACCTGCCTCCTAACTGCCTCCACTCTGCTATCCAATCTGCCTCCGAGGCAGTTTTAGCTGCCTCCTACCTGCCTCTTAACCTGTATATGCTTCAACATAGAAGGCAGTGTCACCTTCACCTGCCTCCTACCTGCCTCCGAGACAGTTTTGCCTGCCTCCTACCTGCCTCCGAGACAGTTTTGCCTGCCTCCTACTTGCCTCCTACCTGCCTCCTACCTGCCTCCGAGACAGTTTTGCCTGCCTCCTACCTGCCTCCTACCTGCCTCCTACCTTCCTCCGAGACAGTTTTGCCTGCCTCCTACCTGCCTCCTACCTGCCTCCGAGACAGTTTTGCCTGCCTCCTACCTGCCTCCATTAAAAATTTCGGTGCTTCCTACCTGCCTCCCATCTGCCTCCGAGGCAGTTTTAGTTGCCTCCTACCTGCCTCTTAACCTGTATATGCTTCAGCATAGGAGGCAGGGTCACCTTCACCTGCCTCCTACCTGCGTACGAGGCAGTTTTGCCTGCCTTCACCCTGCCTTCATGCTCCCTACGAGGCAGTTTTACCTGCGTCCTACCTGCCTTCAGTCATCCGGAGGCAGGTTCAAGAACCGCCCTTACCGGGTTATTACTTGGAGCCTAAAATGTAAAACTTGGAGTCGATAGTGGAGAACTTAGAACTTTAGTTTAAAAGCGCTGAAACCTATCTCTACGAGCTTTAAAACTATTTTTTTTTATTTTTCGGCTTCAAGTACTCGTTTTTGCGACTATAAGTTCTCAAGTTTCTTTGACAGCTCCAAGATTCCTTATCTTTCCTACGGCTTCAAAAAGTCCCTACCCTAAATTTTTTTAGCTGAGAGAGGTTCGCCAAAAGGCGGTTTGTCATTAGCGGTTAAGAATTTCGCACGCTCGCCGAAAATTACGCGTTAACTTAGCGCATTGTCACGCCTTCGCTTTTCTTCTCTGCAAATTAAATTTTAATTTTTTGATTCTTAGAAAATTGCAGAATTATTCTGTTTTTTTTATAGCGATATTGGAAAAATTTGACAAAAATTTTTTTGTTTGCGGTCTTATAACTTTTAAACGCGCCGCGATCAAAATGCAAATATCTCGGGTTAAGGTCCTTGGTCTTTTGGCTACCTCCTGAAAAAAATAGCCCTGAAATTGCCGAAATTTACAATCGATTTTTTTCGGTCAAATTTTTAACTTTTTACCATAAGGGGCTTTACGTCTAAAAATTTTTTTTGCAGATTGCCCATACTTTCCTGAGCTCAAAAATATATAATTTGTTAGGGGTAACCGACCTGGGTCGGGTACCCCAAAAGGTTAAAGGGGGGTTAATTTCACGATTTTTGCTAAAAATCTTTGTATCATTATGCATATTTTGGCATCATGCTCAAAAACTGTTAGAGCCACAGGCCTGAGACCGGGGGGGATTTATGCGGGAATTTAAGTCCTACAATTTGGTGATAGACACAAAAAAATCTTGATGCCCTAAGACACTGCAATGGCTGACCCCTAAAAATAAAACTTTTGACACAGCACCTCTACATAGGCGAGTAATATATCATTTTAAATCTCTCTGCGTGCTAATTTTAAAAATATAAAAAAATTTGCTCTAAATGGTTGGATAAGCAAAATATGGACCCCTTTGTACCCCCAAAATTAGTAAGGGGTGATTTTTTTGTTTTTATTATTTATAAGCCGTGTTTATATTCGTTTGAAAGCTCTATGCATGCTAATTTCAAAAATATTAATTTTAGACTAAAATTTTTTATGGTTAGCCGGTTACATACCCCCAAATTTGAAAAATGGTAATTTTGTCATTTTTTCATTTTAAGTGACATATTTATACTCATATCAAAACTCTCGACGCACTTATTTTAAAAATATATAGTTTTTTTTAATTTTCCTCAGTGGTTACCCATTTTTGCACCCATCAATGTACCCCCTAAAAGTCTTAAGAGGTGATTATTATAATACCGTCATGTTTATACTAATATCAAAGCTCACGACACGCTGATTCCAAAAATATAAATTTCGATTCGATTTACCCAATGGTTACCATTTTTACCACCAAAATGTACCCCCAAAAATTTTTAGGGGGTCTTTTTTATATATTTATTGTAATACCGTCTTGTTTGTACTCATATAAAACTTTAGACATGCTGATCCCAAAAATATAAATTTCAACTCGATTCACCCAATGGTTACCATTTTTACAACTCATAATGTACCCCCAAAAATTTTTAGGGGGTCTTTTTTATAATATATTTATTGTAATACCGTCTTGTTTGTACTCATATAAAAGCTTTAGACACGCTGATCTCAAAAATATAAATTTCAACTCGATTCACCCAATGGTTACCATTTTTACAACCCATAATATACCCCCAAAAATTTTTAGGGGGTCTTTTTTATATATTTATTGTAATACCGTCTTGTTTGTACTCATATAAAAACTTTAGACACGCTGATCTCAAAAATATAAATTTCAATTCGATTCACCCAATGGTTACCAATTTTACAACCCATAATGTACCCCCAAAAATTTATAGGGTTTTTTTATATATTTATTGTAATATCGTCTTGTTTGTACTCATATAAAAGCTTTAGACACGCTGATTCCAAAAATATAAATTTCAACTCGATTCACCCAATGGTAAGTCAGGTAAGTCCAGTTTGCATTAAACATACAAACGATTATATTTTAAGTGTATAAACTTGTAAAAAAGACCCCCTAAAAATTTTGGAGGTATATTATGGGTTGTAAAAACGGTAACCATTGAGTGAATCGTGTTGAAATTTATATTTTTGAGATCAGCGTGTCTAAAGCTTTTATATGAGTACAAACAAGACGGTATTACAATAAATATATAAAGAAGACCCCCCAAAAATTTTTGAGGGTACATTATGGGTTGTAAAAATGGTAGCCATTGGGTGAATCGAGTTGAAATTTATATTTTTGGGATCAGCGTGTCGTGAGCTTTGATATGTGTATAAACATGACGGTATTATAATAAAATCACATCTTAAGAATTTCAGGGGGTGCATTGATGGGTGCAAAAATGGGTAACCACTGAAGAAAATTTAAAGAGCTATATATTTTTTAAATAAGTGCGTCGAGAGCTTTCATATGAGTATAAGCATGTCACTTAAAATTAAAAAAATGACAAAATTACCATTTTTCAAATTTGGGGGTATTTGGGGGGTATGTAACCGGGTAACTATAAAAAATTTTAGTCTAAAATTAACATTTGAAAAATCAGCACGCATAGAGCTTTCAAACGAATATAAACACTGCTTATAAATAATAAAAAAAATCACCCCTTACTAATTTTAGGGGTACAAAGGGGTCTTATTTTGATTACCCGACTATTTAAAGCAATTTTTTTTATATTTTTGAAATCAGCACGCCGAGAGCTTTAAAATGATATATTACTCGCCTATGTAGAGGGGCTGTGTCAAAAGTTTTTTAGGGGTCAGCCATTGCAGTGCCTTAGGGCATCAAGATTTTTTGAGACTATCAGCAAAATGTAGGACTTAAATTTACGCATAAATCCCCCCCGGTCTCAGGCCTGTGGCTCTAACAATTTTTGAGCATGATGCCAAAATATGCATAATGTGTACCCCATACAAAGATTTTTAGCAAAAATCGTGAAATTGACCCCCTTTAACCCCTTGGGGTACCCGACCTAGGTAGTTTTCTAACAAATTATATATTTTTGAGCTCAAGAAAGTATGGGCAATGTGCAAAAAAATTTTCAGACGTAAAGCCCCATATGGTAAAAAGTTAGAAATTTGGCCGAAAAAAATCGACCGTGAATTTCGGCAATTTTGGGCATAACCCCCTAAAATTTTTGAAAAAAAAAATTTTTTTCAGGAGGTAGCCAAAAGTACAAGGACCTTAACGCAATACATTTGCATATTGATCGCGGCGCGTTCCAAAGTTATAAGACCGCAAACAAAACATTGTTTGTCAAATTTTTTTCAGTATCGCTAAAAAAAACAGAATAATAGCTGGGGCCTATTTCATAAAGACGTTTGTAAATTTTCATTTTACAAAGGTTTTTATTAAAGGGGCCTGTTTCATAAAAACCTTTGTAAATTCTCATTTTACAAATCTCCGCCTATTTTTTGTAAAATACACGATAAAGGTTTTTTGACTTGTAGTCCAGGGGGAGCATCTGCGCGCACTGCTCTGCGCTGATTAGTCGCAGCCACGTCATTTCATCTCCGCTGACCGATCAATATTCGCCATGTCGTATATCCTCTATCATGTAATTTACAAAAAATAGGCGGAGATTTGTAAAATGAAAATTTACAAACGTCTTTATGAAATAGGCCCCTGGTCCAAATTTGAGTTTTAAAAGGGTTGTATACTTAAACAAGTTTCACAAACATATTTAGCAAAATTAACAAGTAGAGTGCGGATTAAATAAATAGCGTTAAAAAATAGTAAGCTTTTAGAGCGTGCGCTACAGACTTTTTGCGAATGCAGCAACATTTAAATTTTAAATTTTTCACACAAAAATGGAAACTTTTTTATAAAGTTTTAATAAAATTTGTGTAAAACAAAAAATGCACAAATTAATATTCAGGAAATTGCACGTTGAATGTTGTAAGTTATATTTCATGATTTGTTTAGAAGTGTCAGAAACAATTTACATCAACATGCAACGAAACCAATAACTACGTAGTGGAGATAAGCAAAACTGGGTTAGTTGTGTTAAAAAATTAGATATTTATTTTAACAAGTAAATTTATACGAAACCTCGAATTTTTCGGATAAACTTAACGATATTCGGTTGAACATTTTGTTCTGTGGGAATCAAACCAAGAGAGGAAAAAGAGCGTGGATTTAATTTTATCAGTAACAGTGCTAAAGCTGGTTCATACTTATGTAAAAATGTCCTTGGGACAAAGTTCAAAGGACAAATACAGCGTATAAACGTATATAAAAACGTCCTTTGGACTTTGTCCAAAGGATGTTTTTACATACATGTAAAGTATGAACCAGTCTTTACAATGTGAAAGGCAAAGGCATAATGCATAATTTTGTTTGTTTTGTAAATTTGTAAAGGAAATCTCCTTAAAACTTTATTTTAAAACTATTTAGCATTTTACCATGTTCCAAATAGCATAAATTTCTGACATTTTTTTTTGACAATCTACAAAAAACGCTTTTTAATTTTGAATAATCTCCGAAGACTATTTTTTGAATTCTTAAGAATAGTTCACACATATCTGAAAGATTAAAGCCCCCTTAAATTAAAAACTTAATTAAGATTTACTAAATTTTACAGTTTAAGAAAGTGTAAGCTTATGTTTAATTTCAGCTTATATTTGCAAAATGTATAGCCGCAAATTATTATTGTTTGGTAGATATTTTATTACATATACATTATTGTTTGATTGTTAGATTTGTCGCTTCCTAACAGGCATCAAGTTTAGTGCACTGATTGCAACTCCAAAAGATTAAATTTGGAAAACTACAAACTGATTTAATAAAATAATCTCTATTTTAAGCTGTTGTTACAGATCTAGTTGCGCTATTATCGCTTAAAACTAAGCAGACATTTTTTCTTAACTATAGCTCGTACAAAAATGATGTCGATTAAAAAAAACTACTGACTGAGCATATTTCCTTAACATGAGCGTAGTTTTAGATCACTGTTATACCAGTGTATAACTAAGACTAAAAGTTATTTATTAAATAAATCATTGCATGAATTAAATGTTTTGTTAAAGATATGCTCAGTTAAAATTTTCTTCCATATCACATGATTATTGTATAAACTATTATGTATTTTAGCTCGGGAGTCAGGTGCTGCAATTATGCTCAATTGAGATATTCTAAATATCTTGGAGACTCCCTTCTGACCGAGGGTCACGTATTCGACGGCGGACTGGTAAAAAGAGACGACGGCAGAAAGTTTGATTTCAATCTCATTTCGAATATTCAGCGAATCCCCAGCTGGAACACACACGAGTACTCTTATAATCTTGAAAAAGTTTAAGAGATTTTCAATTGTATGTCTGTTCCTTGTAGCTCCGGAGCAGGGCTTAGGCTTACGGAGCTACGGAGCAACCCAAGAGGCTTTTTTTTGTACTAAGTTTCTAAATAATTAAAAATTCAACTATTTTTTCAAAACATATTAAAAAATTAAATTTAAAAAAACTTAATTTTTTAAAAGATGTTAAAACAACTTTATTTCAAGTTTAAAAAATGTTTAGAATTACTCATTTAAAAAACAGTGTCTTTTGTTCACTGGATTTTTAATAGCCGGAGCTCCGGACCAAAAAAATAATTGCAATCACCGATGGCGCGGGATCACCCACTGCTATTTAGCCCCATGGCACTGCGACAACTATAACTAGAGTACCTGGCATATATTGTAATTCGTGTTTATTATCTTTTTCTTATTATTATTTATACTTAAAAAATATAATTCCAATGGTGGTGCGGGGGTTCCACATTGCAATTTAGCCCACGGCACCGCGCCAACTATACTTAGAGAACGTGAGTAAATTTTTTTAATTTATGTTCATCATCTTCTTATTATTATTATTTTTATTTTAATAATTATAATTGCAATCATCGGCGCACGCCATCGCGCCAACTATATTTAGAGAACGTAGGTAAACTTTGTCTGGAGCGCCACTGCACCGCGCTAACTATAATTAAACAACGTGGGTAAATTTTGTAATTTAAATTCATCTTCTTCTTATTATTATTTTTTTATGTTTATTATAAATGAATTATCCACACGGAGACTAAGTCCCACGGCACCGCGCCAACTATAATTAAAAGACGTCGGTAAATTTAGCATTATGTTCTTCTTCTCATTATTATTAATATATTATTTTTCAAAGGCTTATATCTTAAAACCAGTATTCCTCCCTTGTTACTGATTGATCAAAAAAATGGGTTCTTTAGAAATCGTAGAAAATTTCGCAATTTTGCATTTGGTTTGGGCAGCTGCTTACTGAATAAAAATTTCTACCATATGATAATGATTTGTTTATACATTAAGCTAATCACACAGCACTGTTGCATTTTCTTAATCTGATGAAATGTCAATTGAAAAAATCATACTCACACACAGCAATCTTTACAAGCGCGAAATCGCTACTTTTTCAAATTTATAGCTGTTTGTTACACATACAAATATAACCTTCTAATTGAAAAAGTGGCGATTTCGCGCTTGTCAAAGATTGCTGTGAGTATGATTTTTTCAATTGACATTTCATCAGACTAAAAAAATGCAACAGTGCTGTGTGATTAGATCAATGTATAAACAAATCATTATTATATGGTAGAAATTTTTTTTCAGTGAGCACCTGCCCAAACCAAATGCAAAATTCTTATTGTCCACAAATGTCCATCTCAGACTAGTCCACATCTTTTCTGTCTAAACAAATGTCCGGGGAAAAATCGCCCCTTTTTCCTGCTCTATTCTTAGAACATTTTTCAAGGCTAGTTTAGTATTTTACAATGCCTAACCTTTCTGGACTTAAAATTATTTCTATATTGCAATTATTTGTTTAGAGTTCAATACAAAATAAGCGTGAGACGATTAAATTGTATAGCAGCCCCTATTGAATTCACTAATGAAGGTGAGCGAAATTTACTTAAATACATTGGGTAATTATTTGTAAAAATTTTATCGTAATTTAATACGTTTACCGTAAGATCGACTGGCTGCATAAGCGTTGTTTCACGTAAATTTAGCTCGCTGCGACAAGCCCTAAAAAATTTTGTTGCATAACAATAGAATATTATTTCCAATTATAATAATAATATTATAACAAGATTATTTCCATGTTGTAGAAAACCAATACCGGTCAAAACAATTTACAAAACAACAAACGTGATGATTTTTATTATTTCCAATTATAATAATATTATAACGTGATTATTTCCTTGTTGTTAAAAACCAATGCCGGTCAAAACAATTTAAACGCTAACTGAGGCGACGCCATGTTTGATTAATACTGATCTTGTGCCCAATCTTTATTAAATACAAAATATTTCAATGAGTAAAAAAATTAACAGTAATGTTAAAACAAAAAAATCCTTATCTTACTCTTATATAGCTTTTAAATGATGATTTTTGGGAAGATTAAAATGCAATCCCTAATTCAATTTGCGTGTGTACCAAGCAATTTTATATAACAAACTACATACAACTCGATTGATTTAAAATAAATATTTTAGTTGATTACACTGGAATCGCCGAAGAATTTTTAAGAACGTCTCATCCAGTAGCGGCTAAAATTTCAAATTTTTTCACCACCAATATACAATCTTTGCAACGTTCATTAAGAATCCCGAACTTCAAGATACCACGGGCTTGTAAGTTTTAAGTTTAACATAAAAGTTTAAAGCGAATTAACAGTACAAAATGAGAAACAACAGGAATAAGGCGCAAATTAGAAATACAGTAGATTCTACATAATATATTAAAAAAAGAATCTTCTGATACGATTTAATAAACAGGAAAAAAATTTTTAAGGGAAAGTTTTTAATCTCGGTGCTCTAACGCTAGAGCTTCGCCCTATTTTTGTATTTATTTCGGAAATAAATAAAAAGTAATGATATAAATTATTTTGTTAAAAATTGTTTGTAAACTAAAATTTTTTCAAACCTTATTAAAACTCATTAAAAAAGTTCTTAAAAATACAAATAGAGTAATATAACAAGCATTTCTAGTTTATATAAGCCTTTGAAAAATAATATATTAATAATAATGAAGAAAGAACATAATGCTAAATTTACCGACGTTTTTTAATTATAGTTGGCGCGGTGCCGTGGGACTTAGTCTCCGTGTGGATAATTCATTTATAATAAACATAAAAAAATAATAATCAAGAGAAGATGAATTTAAATTACAAAATTTACCCACGTTGTTTAATTATAGTTATAAGCCATAATGGCGCTCCAGACAAAGTTTACCTACGTTCTCTAAATATAGTTGGCGCGATGGCGTGCGCCGATGATTGCAATTATAATTATTAAAATAAAAATAATAATAATAAGAAGATGATGAACATAAATTAAAAAAATTTACTCGCGTTCTCTAAGTATAGTTGGCGCAGTGCCGTGGGCTAAATTGCAATGTGGACCCCCGCACCACCATTGGAATTATATTTTTGAAGTATAAATAACAATAAGAAGAAAAAGATAATAAACACGAATTACAATATGTACCAGGTACTCTAGTTATAGTTGTCGCAGTGCCATGGGGCTAAATAGCAGTGGGTGATCCCGCGCCATCGATGATTGCAATTATTTTTTTGGTCCGGAGCTCCGGCTATTAAAAATCCAGTGAACAAAAGACACTGTTTTTTAAATGAGTAATTCTAAACATTTTTTAAACTTGAAATAAAGTTGTTTTAACATCTTTTAAAAAATTAAGTTTTTTTAAATTTAATTTTTTAATATGTTTTGAAAAAATAGTTGAATTTTTAATTATTTAGAAACTCAATACAAAAAAAAGCCTCTTGGGTTGCTCCGTAGCTCCGTAAGCCTAAGCCCTGCTCCGGAGCTACAAGGAACCAACATACAATTGAAAATCTCTTAAACTTTTTCAAGGAATTAAAAAAATTACTCGTGTGTGTTCCAGCTGGGGAATTCACTGAGATGTTTTCGAAATGAGATTGAAATAGAACTTTCTGCCGTCGTCTCTTTTTACCAGTCCGCCGTCAAAATAAGTGACCCTCGGTAGGAAGGGAGTCTCCAAGATATTTTAAAATGTCTGCAATTGAGCTTAATTGCAGCCCCTGACTCCCGAGCTAAAATACATAATAGTTTATACAATAATCATGTGATATGGAGAAGAAATTAACTGAGCATCTATTTAACAAAACATTTAATTCATGCAATGATTTATTTAATAAATAACTTTTAGTCTTAGTTTTACACTGAGTCATTAATCATTAATTATAAAATTACGCTCATGCTAAGGAAATATGCTCAGTCAGTAGTTTTTTTTAATCGACATCATTTTTGTACGAGCTATAGTTAAGAAAAAATGTCTGCTTAGTTTTAAGCGATAATAGCGCAACTAGATCTGTAACAACAGCTTAAAATAGAGATTGATTTATTAAATCAGTTTGTAGTTTTCCAAATTTAATCTTTTGGAGTTGCAATCAGTGCACTAAACTTGATGCCTGTTAGGAAGCGACGGGATGCGGACGATACAAACAATAATGTATATGTAATGAAATATCTACCAAACAATAATAATTTGCGGCTATACATTTAACAAATATAAGCTGAAATTAAACATAAGCTTACACTTTCTTTAAACTGTAAAACTTTCTAGTAAATCTTAATTAAGTTTTTAATTTAAGGAGAAGCGATAC
>JASAMX010032871.1:0-35608 GCA_030248175.1 Microlaimidae sp. YZB2_3
TTTGTATGTGGTTAAATATGTTTAAATAACGTATTATTGGAAAACTTCCTATAGAATTTAAATAAAAAATTACATGGTCATCTTTATGATGGAGAACGCATTTTCACTAGAGGATGGTAAACAATCTTTTTCCAAACCATAAAACGGATGAGGCTAAATGAGCTATTAGTGTAACGTTGATAGTTGTGTTAAGTTGTCAGTGTGATGTGTGTTAATGTGTTAAGTAACTTAAATTGTCACATGTTAATCCGCTTTGAAAGGCTTTACTGCTTTTAGAAGAGTCTGGAATCACTTTCTGAAATGTTCAAAAACACGGCGAGAATAACATTTGAGGAGATTTACGAAATCTTTGTTACAATGGGAAAATATAAAGTAGAAAAAAATAATATGGATTATTTAAAAGAGACTTTTTATAGACTAGTATCACTGGGCATAAGTGGTAACTGTATTCCGTCATGGTTAGAAAATATGAAATCATGTTCACAATAATACAAATAGTAAATTATAAATGCTCTGTCAAAACTGACTGTCAAGACTTTCAAATTTTTTTATAAACTAATAAACATTTTTCATGAATATTGCACAAACTTCACACTTTACAATTACAATAAATAACAATGATAAAACGTTTATTAAAAATGAGTAAATCACAATGCTTAAATCATACAAAATTTAAATTTTTAAGAAAAAAAACATAATAAATATGCTAAAATGCTAAATATATAGATAAAATGAAAATTACAAAAATGATAAAATGACTAAATATCATACATACGATTACATTGATTTAAATCACTTATTTGGTTAAAAAGTCAGTAAGCAACCAATCGCCACATGGCCCTAAAATTAAAATCCTTCAGAATGAAATTCAGGGCGTAACCGCTCGCCGTTATGAAGAAATAAACAATGAAAGCTTGGTAATAAAAATAATAAAAAAAGTTTTCAGTGGTTATGTAACCAATTATTATTTAGTTGCGTCATGTGTTTCTTTGCACGTGATATTTTCTCAGAAAACGAGTGGTTACTTTACCACTCATCTATTTTCACCCTGATAGAATTTATCTTTAGGTATATTCTTATTTTGGACAGGTTTTAATTTTCTTATACTTCTTACTTTCTTATTATTATACAGGTTTTAATTTTTAACTTCACACTTACACACAATTAACTAACTAGCCATGAAAAAAATCTAAAAATAATGCAGGAGGGAGCGATTTTTCCTCGGGTGCATAAACATACGCTCAGGAAGAAAATACGTGGACTAGTCCGAGGTGGACCTGTGTTAACAATAGTAAATTAGCATTTGACATGTGCAGTTGCTCACTAAAAAATGTAAACCATATTATATCCATTTTTTGGGTGATACAATTGTACAACCTAGTTTTACTTCTTTTTTAGTTGGAGGTAATAAAATTTGAAAAAAAGTGCTCACAGCAATCTTTGAAAATCGCGAAATCGTCAGTTTTTAAATTAAAAGATTGTAATTGTGTTTGTTAAAACAAGTAGAAAGTAAAAAAATTGGCGATTTCGCGATTGTTAAAAATTGCTGTGAGCATGATTTTTCAATTGCCAATTCCTTCGGTTAAGAAGAAGTAAAACTGAGTTGTATAATCGGTTCACCAAAAAAATGCTTATCATATGGTATATATTTTTTTATGTCAGATACCAATTTCTTTCTTTTTCTTGCAAACTCATAGAAAAAATAGTCAAAGATGAACTCTCAGTCTGTTTTAAAAACGTCTTGTCTAAGTGCTAGGCTTTCATGCTAGGAGTTTAACTATTTTCCCGCTATTAATTACCGTTAATGATTGGACTTTAGCTTTGAAGAACAAAAAAAGTACTAATATAATTTACTTGGATTTTACTAGAGCATTTGGTTCAGTATCGCATGAAAAACTGTTACACAAATTGGAAAAATATGGTTAACTGGACGTTTCCTCAATTGTTTAAAAGCTTTTTTAAAGGAGCACTGGCACAAATAAAAAAAGTTTTTTTAATACTGGAAGGATCCGGATGAAATTTGAAAATTTTGTAGCTTGTGTTCTAAGAAAGCTAAATACCAAATTTGAAGCAAATCGATTCAATATTAAAAAAGTTATTAGCAATCGGCGAAATAGACAAAATGCGCCACACACAAACACCAAACACCAGGCACCACGCACGAAACACACAGTAACGGACGGAAAATCCGGTAAAACTACCGGGTGGCTAAACGCCGTTCCATACCTGCATTGGAGGCAACCTTCTCTCCCTTCTCCAAGGTCTTCTCTGATTGGTCAGTTGAGAAAAAAAGCTGAGTTTAATTTTGCGTTCGCTTGGTTTTGATTTTATCATTTGATTCAGTATCGTATCGGACTGTTTACTGTTTTTATTAAAACTATTTATTTATAACTATTTTATGTGTCGATTGTGTTTAATTGTTATCGGCTAATCAAACTTACCTGACCTCGATATTTTGTAGAACTAAATCGACTATTCAACAACAAAATTAGTTAAATTTTTCAGTAAAAATGGTTAAATAATAAATATTAAATACCATATTTTAACAATTAATTATCAAATTACTAAATTTTAAACAAAAAATTCAATTTTTTAGAGGGTAAAAAATGAATAACTTTTGTATATTTTCTAAAAAAAACGGGAATTAAAAAAAATTATACGCTCTAATTCGTTTTTTTTAATGCGTCATAACCGCACAATTTTAAATGGTCCACTTATGTCTCCGTCTCCTTGGCAAATTTACGAGGTCAGGCAGATATATGTCAACCATATTCTATTAAAAATGGCTTTTTAGCTTTATTTCACGCATAAAATGTTTTCTAATTAAAAAAATGATTTTATAATAAAAATATTGATATTAACTTAAACTTTAAATATTGTGTCTCTGTTTTTTCATTATTTAATATTTTTTAGATCAAAAAATATCAAAAAGTTTAATAATAATCAATATAGTCTTAATTTTTAAGTGGGAAAACTAAGAATATAAAAAAGTTTTTCTTTTTTTACACTCAAAATTTAATTAGATTTTTTTTTTAAATTTTATTAATTTTTTAATTAATTTAAAATAATATTTTTTAAAATTTTCTGAAAAATTAATTTTGTATGTCATTTGTTCTTTAAATATATAGAGATTAACAAGTAAAAACAAAATACAGGAACGTCGTTCTACTGTGTGTTTCGCGTAGTGCGGTGATTTGTATTTGTATGATTTTGTATTTTTAGGTCCATTTTAACTTTTTTTTTTTTTTTTTTTTTTTTATTTTTTTTTTTAAAAATTTTTTTATATTTTTGTATTTTGCAAATTTTAAAATAGTTTTTAGGCGCTTTTTTTTTCAATTTTTTAAAGTTTTCATAATTAACTTTTTCTTCAAAGCTAATTCCCGAATCATTAACGTAATAATAGCGAAAAATGAGTAAACTCCTCACATGAAAGCCTAGCACGCCTAACGTAAAGGGGATGAGAGTTCATGAATTTTTTCTTTGAGTTGGAAATGAAAGGTAATACATAAAAAATATCAGTTTTGCTTTTTGGGTATACAACCATTTACTTCTTCTTAACCGAAGAATTGCAATTAAATCAGTCTCCGCACCGATTTTTAACAATCGCGAAATCGCCAATTTTTACTTTCTTGTTTTGAGCATACACATTATAACCTCTTTTCCACTTAAAAACTGACGATTTTATGAATTTAGAAATTCTTGAGACTTTTTTGATTTTATTACCTCCAACTAAAAAAGAAGTAAAACTAGTTGTACGGTGTTGTAGCCTAAATATGATATAATATGGTTTATCATTTTTTAGTAGACAACTGCACATGTCAAATAGCTCATTTACCTCCTTGTTAACCAGGTCCTCCTCGGACTAGTCCACGTATTTTCTTCCTGAGCGTATGTTTTACTCACCCGAAAAAATCGCTCCCTCTTGCATTATTTTTCGATTTTTTTCATGGCTAGTTAGTTAATTGTGTGTAAGTGTGAAGTTAAAAATTAAAACCTGTATTAATAATAAGAAAGTAAGAAGTATAATGAAAAATTAAAACTTTTCTGTCCAGAAAGTAAGAATATACCTAAAGATAAATTCTATCAGGGTAAAAAGGGATGAGTGGTAAAGTAACCACTCGTTTTCTAAGAAATATCGCGTGCAAAGAAACACATGACGAACTAAATAATAATTGGTTACATAACCACTGAAAACTTTTTTTATTATTTTTATTACCAAGCTTTCATTGTTTATTTTCTTTTCATAACGGCGAGCGTTACCCTGAATTTCATTCTGAGGATTTTTAATTTTAGGGCCATGTGGCGATTCGTTGCTTACTGACTTTTTCAAACCAAATAATCTCTATATCAATTCAATTATATACGAAATTAAGAATTTAATATTTTTAAAATTATTATATTATTATATATATATATATATATATTTTATATATTTATTATAAATATTTAATTTTGTATTTATCAAATATATATTAGCATATCAGATCATTATCTATATATTAGCATTAGCATATTATATGTTTTTCTAAAGAATTTAAGCATTGTTAGATTTACTCATTATGTCATTTTAATAAACGTTTTATCATTTGTTATTTATTTGTATTAATTGTAAATATAAAGTTTGTGCAATATTCATGAAAAATGTTTATTAGTTTATAAAAAAAATTTGAAAGTCTTGACAGTCAGTTTTGACAGAGCATTTATAATTTACTATTTGTATTATTGTGAACATGATTTCATATTTTCTAACCATGACGGAATACAGTTACCACTTATGCCCAGTGATACTAATCTTATAAAAAGTCTCTTTTAAATAATCCATATTATTTTTTTCTACTTTATATTTTCCCATTGTAACGAAAGATTTCATAAATCTCCTCAAATGTTATTTCTCGCCGTGTTTTTGAACATTTCAGAAAGTGATTCCAGACTCTTCTAAAAGCAGTAAAGCCTTTCAAAGCGGATTAACATGTGACAATTTAAGTTACTTAACACATTAACACACATCACACTGACAACTTAACACAACTATCAACGTTACACTAATAGCTCATTTAGCCTCATCCGTTTTATGGTTTGGAAAAAGATTGTTTACCATCCTCTAGTGAAAATGCGTTCTCCATCATACAGATGACCATGTAATTTTTTATTTAAATTCTATAGGAAGCTTTCCAATAATACGTTATTTAAACATATTTAACCACATACAAACACATACACACACACACACACACACACACACACACACACACACACACACACACACACACACACACACACACACACACACACACACACACACACACACACGCGCAAACACACAAACAAACACACACACACACATACACACACACACACAAACACACACACACACACAAACACACACACACACACAAACACACACACACACACACACACACACACACACACACACACACACACACCCGCACACACACACACACACACACACACACACACACACACACACACACACACACACACACACACACACACACACACACACACACACACACACACACACACACACACACACACAAACACATTACGTCTATTTTATATGCATAAATTCTTCTCAGTTAGTTTGAAATATTACAGTAGTGATTCATATTTTAGAAAACTTTCCTTTGGCCAGCCTTAATTTCTTCCACCAGTTTTGATTTTTTAAGCGCAAAATATTGAAATAACTGCGTATGGTTGGATCGATCGTTATATTTTTTATTTAATTCTTCCTAGCTCATTTCATAAAAGTTATGAAATGAAAACCAGCTGCTATTTTTACCAATAGCGAAAAAACAGCTGGTGACCAAAATTTAGACTAGCCGAATTTGAGTCAGTTACAATAAATAACACATAATAACATAGTAACACAGTTAAGTTTACAAATTTCGTGAACTTACTCTTTCTTTGCTTATCTTTTCATGAATTTTTATAAGCAAAGTTTGATTTGGGAATCGTTTTTCATAAGATTCTTCCGCAATTTTTATGGCTTCCTTATACTCTTTTAGAAATGTTACTGAATATTGATGACATGTGGACAAAAGTACCAGGGACTCAAAACCATGGTAATAAAACACAAACAAAACATTGGTTTGATTTTTTTAGACAAGCTAAAAGCGAATAGGACAAACAAAATGCAATTTTATAAAGAAAATGATAAAATCATTGTGTGTGAAGCTAGGTGGTTATGAGGTAATTGAAATCAAATTAAATAATAATTAAAGAATTTATTAATAAAATGGAATTTTTTTCCAAATTTACTCCTTCATTATATCGCTCCAAAATAATTTTCTTAGTTTAAAATTAAACGCTTTTTTTAATTTTTAAGCTAAAATGTAGGAATGAAATCGGAAGGAAACGTATATATTTTATTAGTGAATTCATGTATTATTATTCCGTTTAATCAATGTTGTATTTAGTTCTTTAATTACAAATATCCTTTCATATTTTTTTGTGCAAAAGACTTTTTTTCGTAATGATTTTTCGGGAATTTTTAAATGTCCAATTTTATTCGCCTCTTTTTTGCTCATTTTTAAAAATCTTCTTCCAGTCCTTTCTGTAAATTTGGATTTCCGTTGTAATTTTTTATAATAAATATTTTTTGGTCAAAATCATGGGTGGCGCGGGAGCGCCACGGGGCGATTTAGCCCCGTGGCGCCGCGCCAACCATAATTAGAGAACGTGGGTAAATTTTGAGATTCATGTTCATTTCCTCCTTTTTCTTATTATTCTAACGCTCAATTCCTAAAATCGATATTCATCCTTCGTTACTGATTGATCAAAAATAAACATGGGCTCTTTGGAAAGAAGAAAGAATTACGCATCTTTCTTAGGAGCCACTTTTTTCATTTAGGTCCTTGTTATCGATCAAAATAATAAATTGAAAAAATAGACAAATAAAAACTCCCTACCGCACAATAACAGCCTTTTGGAAACAATAAGGATTGTACAGAGCAGACAACGAACAGTCCCTCATAGAAACCGCACAAAAAAAGCAGACCGGTTTAAATTGGTGGCAGAAACCAAACCAGTTCCCAGCGCCATCTGCTTCAACCGCGCGGAAAACGGCGAAAACAACAGAGCATTCTTTTAATTCTTACATTACTGATAACAAAATTAATTCAAAGTTTTATTAAAAAAATATTAATGTGTCAGTGGCGCGGGAGCGCCACGCGGCGGTTTAATCCCACGGCACCCAGAGCACCCTATAATTTGAGAACGTTGGGAAAATTTTTAGTAATTTATGTTCATCTTCTTCTATTTATTATTATAATTCTAACGCTCATTATCTTAAAATCAATATTCTTAATTGTTCACGTGGCGATTTAACCCTGCGGTACCACACCAACTATAATCAGAGAATCTGAATAAAATTTGTAATTTATGTTCATCATGTTCTTCAAATTTTTTTAGTCCAGAAAAATAATTGCAGTCATCGGTGGCGCGGGAGCGCCCACTGCAATTTAGCCCCACGGCACCGCGACCACTATAACTAGAGCACCTAATAAAATTTGTAATTCATGTTTATCATCTTTTTCTTCTTATTATTATTTATATTTAAAAAAATATAATTCCAACCATCGGTGGTGCGGGGGTGCCACACTGCAATTTAACCCACGGCACCGCGCCAACTATACTTAGAAAACGTGAGTAAATTTTGTAATTCATGTTCATCATCTTCTTCTTATTATTATTTTTACTTTAAAAAATATAATTGCAATCATTGGCGCACGGCATCGCGCCAACTATATTTAGAGAACGTGGGTAAACTTTGTCTGGAGCGCCACTGCACCGCACTAACTATAATTAAACAACGTGGGTAAATTTTGTAATTTAAATTCTTCTTCTTCTTATTATTATTTTTTATTTAAAAAAGTATATCTCGGCAACGGAATGATTATAAAGATATGTCATTGCGCAGCTAAAACTATAGTTTATTAGGCTATTTTTTAATTTAATTCAAAAAAGTGGTAGACTAGCCTTGAAAAATGCTCTAAGAATAGAGCAGGAAAAAGGGCGATTTTTCCCCGGGGGTATCTTTAGACAGAAAAAGATGAGGACTAGGCTGACATTATGTGGACACTAGGCCGGACATTGTGTGGACTATAGGAAATTTGCATTTGGTTTGAGCAGCTGCTCACTAAAAAATAATTTCTACCATATGATAATGATTTGTTTATACATTGATCTAATCACACAGCACTGTTGCATTTTTTTAGTTTGATGAAATGTCAATTGAAAAAATCATACTCACAGCAATCTTTGACAAGCGCGAAATCGCCACTTTTTCAAATTTATAGTTGTTTTTTACACATACAAATATAACCTTCTAATTAAAAAAGTTGCGATTTCGCGCTTTTCAAAGATTGCTGTGAGTATGATTTTTTCAATTGACATTTCATCAAACTAAAAAAATGCAACAGTGCTTTGTGATTAGATCAATGTATAAACAAATATTTATCATATGGTAGCAATTTTTATTTAGTGAGCAGCTGCCCAAACCAAATGCAAATTTCTTATAGTCCAAATAATGTCCATCTCAGACTAGTCCACTTCTTTTCTGTCTAAACATACGCCCGGGGAAAAATCGCCCCTTTTTTCTGCTCTATTCTTAGAGCATTTTTCAAGGCTGGTTTTTAATTGTCTTCTTCATAAATATTTAATTCAATACTGTAACTCATCAAGCTCAACCAGATCACAGTGGTCTGCAATACCTAAAAACAATGAAATAACTATATATAATATTCCATAATCATGTGGGTGCTGGCAATCTACTTTATAATCATAGGTAATTATACTGCCTAAACGCTGGTTTATACTTATGACAAAACGTCCTTTGGACAAAATCGAAAGGACAAAATATCCTTTGGATATTTTTGTCCAAAGGACAAACACAGCGTCAAAACGTCCTTTGGATTTTGTCCAAAGAACTATGTGTTTATACTTTTCAATTTTCAAGTAGCATTCATACTTCGTCCAAAGGAAAAAGTCCAAAAGACGTTTTGGCTTGTCCAAAGGACGTTTTGGCTTGTCCAAAGGACGTTTTGATTTTTCTAAAATTGTCCTTTGGACTTTGTGCACCTAAACTAAGCCTTTTTGCCAATAGCACACAAATCTTTACGTCCGACTGGTCCACATTTTTTCTGTCTAAACGTACGTCCGAGTTAAACTTTCATTTTTTTCCTGATCTATTTTTAGAGGAATTTAAAGGTTAGTAATATCTAAAATATATATTACTATATATTATACTAAGGAAAAATACAAAACTTCGTCTTGGAAGTAAAACGAAATGTTGTCATTTTTGAGGATTGCGATATTAATATTTATATGCAAAAAAAGTACAACTGCCATTAATTGGGCAAAGGTCGTGTAAATGGGCACTGTTTAAGAAATAACAGTGTTTTTGTGCATACTTTTTAGATGTTCAGTCGAACGCACTGCATGTTTAAGCAACTGCACTTGTAATGGCAATTTTATACCTAATGAAACAGTTACTGTAAACAATAAACCGACTAAAGAAAGAGTACTATCCAGTTCGCACGCTGTACACAATACTACATATAAAAATAAAGTAAAATAATTTTATATTGCGTTGTATTAAATTTTTTGTATATTGATATCATAAATGTAGTATTTTGTGCAAAATATGCGAAACTGCGAACTAGGTAGTATTCCCTAAGTCGGTTTATTTCATTTGTTTACGGTAACTAACTGTGTCATTTTTTGGTATAAAAGCTGGTTCATACTTATGACAAAACGTCCTCTGGATAACTTGAAATTTGTCCTTTGGACAAAGTCTAAAAGGAGAAGTCCAAAGGACAAAAAAAGTATGAATACATTGTCTTTTGGACTTTGTCCTTTGGACAAAACCAAAGCACAAAGCTCAAAGCACGTTTTGAAGCTGTATTTGTCCTTTGGACAAAGTCCAAAGGACTTTTGTCCTTTGGACCTGGTCCAGCTCCGCAGCTCCAGAGTATGATACTGGAGAGTACATAGGAACATCACCAAGAATACATCACTAATACATACAACATTGTTGCATAAACAAATTTGGCCACAAATACACCAAACAATCTCGGCTACACAAAAACACTTAAAACAATATCCTACATTTAAAACGATATCAAAAACAAAGTACTTATAATTGTTTATAGGCAAATAAAATATAGCTGACCGCAATAACTTTATCGACTATTTAACAACAAAAAATTTCAAAATTTTTCACTAAAGCGGGATAATAACAAAGATTAAAAACTGTATTTTAATAATTATTTATCAAATGACTTAATTTGGAACCTAATTGCAAATTTTTAAGGGCTAAAGTTGGTTAATTTAGGTGGAAGTTAAAAAAAAATCTGCATTCTTATTTGTTTTTAAAAAAACACGTCATTACCGCACAATTTTAATTGGTCCCTTCATTTTTGCATTCCAATTTTCAGCGTCAGCCAGATATAATTCAACCATAATTATTGTGACTTAAAGGAATTCTTTTATACCTAAATAACTTTAATAAATTCATTTATTGTGGGGCACAGGACCATAAGTTTGGCTCGGGAGGTTTATTATTTTGTTAATTTTGGTTTACATATTTGGATTAGTGAATTTAAGTAATATACACAAAAATATGTTTAAAACAAAATTCCAAAGTCTGTTTTGAGGCTTTTTTTAAAAAATAAATTTATTATTTTATTATCTGTATTATCTTTAATTTGAATTTTCAATTTGCTATCCACGACGGAATACCGTCCCTACTTTTGCCCAAATGCCAGGGAGTGAGTCTGAAAAAAACATTTTTCAAATAATCGACATCATCTTTTTTAACAACGTATCCCTGGTATTTCCAAACTTCATAAATCATTTCATTAATTTCAGCCAATGTCACATCGGCCTTTTTTGTGAATGTTTTTGCAAATGTTTCCAGATTTTTCTAAAAAAATACTGTAAATACACAAAAAAAAGAGAACAGGAACAAAAGAATTCATACTCTCTAAAAAGTGGCCCTAAAAAATTCGTTGAAAAAAAAGTCGTAAATCACATTTTGATTAAATTAACGAAATAAGTAGGTTAGAAAAGTGTTGCTATAATATTAGTTGATTGAACGAAAAAATTCGTAAAATTAACTTAGAAAAATCTCGTTGAAATTGATAATTGCTCTTTACATATTAAACATACAGTTTTGTCTCGTGCGGCGGTTTTTTATTTTATAATTAGATTTACCACTAGTTTTATTTGACTATTTATATAAATATATTCTACGAAAATAATCAAATCCTATTTGTAACTGAAGTCAAATTCTTTCAACCTTTATTTTTTTGTTTTATGTTTATTAATAACAAAAATAATTCTTTTAAAACAAAAAAATAAGGTTCGGCCAATTTAATCCGACTTTTTTAAAAGTTTTAATATTTACCACGGGACGTTTCCTTTGATTTTGTTCTAAATATAGCAAACTTGTGAGGATATTTTGTTGGGAATATTGGAAATTCTTCGCTATTGTTAAAACAAAATTTGCAAAGAAACAAAACTTTGCAAAGAAAAAACTCCAAAGGCGCTGATGATTTCTATGGAATTAAGGTGGCAGAAACTGCTTGTGTGTGCACTGACTTTAAATCCTTAGTTTGAAGTGTGTAAAATTTTCTGCTAGGGATTTTAAGTTTTTGCGACATTTTATTTATTTTTTTTAAAGTGTGAAATCTGCACTTTCATTTACAAAACAAATTAAGAAAGGACAGACTAAAGTAAGAAATGTTTTGTATTTTAATTAAAACAATCTTATATTTGAAAAGTAACCATAAATCACTTTTTTTCTTCACCCTTAAAATGGTTAAATAAGAAAAAATATGGAAAAATGTTTGGCCGAAGAAGGACTTTTCTTCTCGCCATCGCGCTGAAACTAAAATAAAAGTAAAATTTGGACGTTAAAACTATTGTTTTGAATTTTTAATTTATTATGCTTGTTAAGTATTATAAATTCTTGCTTCATGTAAACCTATTCTATGCATACTTTAACCGGAGTTTTATCCGAAAAATTTTATTGTAAGACGGGAGTTTCACTAATTTTTTATTAAGCCTTTAATAAATAAAAAAAATCGTAAAAGTTACTAATTAAGTGAGCGGATCCTTTCCCGTTAAAAAATTTGTAGAAATTTACTAATTTCTACGTTATATTAACCAATCACTTTTAAGAGAGTACGAATAAATTTTGTTTCAAATTTTGTAATTAATTAAAAAAATATTTCATTTTAAGTAAATAACGCGCAAAAATTTACAATCTTTTTTTTGTTGTGTATAAATTTTAAAAACTGTTTAAATGTTGCAATGCAATGAATACCTTTGCTTGCTCAAAATTTATTTTTATTTGCACCTAAAAATTTTTTTTTACTAATATCTACAACTTAACAAAATGTTTTAATCTACTTATTTATATAATAAAACTGCATAATAATTTAATGATGGACCCTGCAAAGAATTAAAAAAACAAACGAGTTATTAAGATTGAAGGTAAGTTTCGTGGTTTTTTCGGCGGAGGTAAGTTTATCTACCCGCAAAAAAGAAATGATTCAGTCTGAGCATATGTTTAGACCGAAAAGATGTAACTCAGAAAATAGCAACCACATATTAGATTATAAAAAGACAGAATAACATTTTAATCGTGGAAAAATATAAATTAACATTTATCGTGTCAACCATAAATAAAAAAAGGTGCCTATGAAAGTTTCAGTGGAAGGTGCTTATGAAATAAACTTTTTAAACTTGCTTTATCTTCATTTATTTTTTCACGGATTTGTAAAGCCTGAATGGGAAAAGATAATCCACAGAGTGTTTCCGTAAAATTTATGACATCCTTGTAGTCTTCTAGAAAATTTCCGGGGTTTTGTTGACATGTGGGCATAGTTTTCAGGGATCCCAAACATAACGGTAAAAAAATGAAAACAAGAATGGTTCCAATCATTTTTTATCAGAAAAGTTATTGCCGACGAACAATAATGAAACTAAAATATAATAAAAAAGAAATAATTAATAATAATGAGTTGCAAATCTACTGTTAATCATTGTTTCAAATTCAATGCGTTTTCCCCACTGGCCCACGCTCATGTTTACATCATACAAAACAGGATCGGAGGAAATAATTATATCGATATTAAACAGAAGTGTTAGAATAATAAAGAAATAAAAATTAAAAAAACTTAAAGCTTAACACGAGAACGCCCGAGTTAGAAAAATTTGAAGCAATAAATCAATCAAAATTACCTATTTTTAAGACGTGTTGGTGGTGCGCCGCCAAGTCTGCCACCAAATAGCCGCCCAATAGCTGACAAACCGGGGCCATTTAATAAATAAAGCGTTAGAGTAAAATATTTCATAATAAATCTGTTTTAACTAATTCATGCTTTATGTTTCTAATTTGAAAATGAACAACATTTTGTTATAAATGTATATATGACAATTCAAAAATCGAGTTATTTTAGTTACTTGGATATCTTTTCTGCCGTTCACGTTTAACTTGTGGAAATGACTACAGCGCAAATAATGGTAAAAATTGGATCTTTGCCGCCAAAACTCTCAGTGACTTGTATTTCCGCAAGGCAAATAACTTGTATATTTAGTAGTGATGTTTCCCGAAGCTCCGAGCTCCGGATCTTCGGAGCGGAGCTCCGCTTATAGACGCTCCGGAACAACGAGCTCCAGAGCTCCACCCTATTTTTCTCCTAACTTCATGAATAAATAAAAAGTAAAACCATAGATTATTTTGTCAAAGTGTTTTTTTTAAATTAAATTTTTTTCAAAACTTATTTAAAACACTAGAAATGGTCTTAAAATGCTAATAGAATAACTTTAATCTTATTTAAAACTTAAATAAGCTTAAAATGACTCATTAAAAGGGCGTAGCTTTGGAGCTTTGGAGCTCTCTAGCTGTCTCCGCTTTAAATAACCGGATCTCCGGAGCATCATATTGGAGTGTAGGAACATCACTAATATTTAGACATGTTTTATAATGTATGCATGCAACAAAAGATCCGTCAGTTATTATTAATTATTAGAATGTTTAATTTTTTTAAAAATCGTGTCCAACCGCAAGAATTTAGTTTTTTGAAACAATATAATTATTAAGGTGAAAATCGAAAAAAATAACTGCGTAAATTTTTGTCCTGATATTTTTAATGTTTTATGACAATATTATATTTGACACAGGAACTTCGGTCGTTCAGCATTTGCCATAAATATTATTAATTGCAAAAATAAACATCAGAATTAAAGAGCTCCAACCTATTGCGTTATTATAACACGATGGATGATCTTCGCTTAGTGCATTTATAAATTATATCAAAAACATTAACAAACAATGCGAGTTTAAAAAAACCTAAAAAAGCACAGAGTAAACTTTCTGTGTAAAAATAAAATTTAAAATAATCTTTTAGTATTATAACTTGACAAAATTTTTTAAATTTTAATATTTAGCAAAAGTCGAATTTGGTTTACCTTTATAAAATCAGGAGAATTTTAGTTCTCCCACTTTAAAGAAAGGACTCTATGTAAGCTATCTTAAAACAGATATACTTTTCTGTCAGAATATCTAAATATTAATTTTACCAGATTAACATTACGAATTTTAAAAGCATCTTTTAAAAGCAAAATGTAAATCGGCGAAGATCAAAACAGAATAAATTATGGTTAAATTATATCTGGCTGACGCTGAATATATATATATATATATATGGCTTTTGTTCATCACCTCTTGTTTCTCTCGATTGAAACTCAGATTTGTTACAAAATCTTGCTTAAGAGGACTGAAATTTGACTCATTTTTAAAGTAAACATTAGTTTTAAGTTAAAAATTAAATATTGAATATAAAACACACTGCATACTACACCAAAAAACCACTTTTTAGCCGACTTGGCCTTTTATTCTTTACTGATCGGAATGCAACGAAATTAAAAACATAGCTTTTAGTCCTTTTTTCCGAAGTAGCATCAAAATCCGTTTATTATTATGAATGCTATTTATTTAGGACCCGGCATTTAACCAAATAATTTTAAACGTCTTATCAAAAATCTAATTTGCTTTCTACTGAATTTGAGCTTTATTCGTCAGTTACTTGTGGCTCTGCAAAGTTTTTTTGGCAACTAACAAAAAAACACAATCAAATGATTTATTTAATTATCGGTAGTATTCATAAAACTGTTGAGACCCAGTCCATTTCGGACTGAGACCGGTTTAAGCACACCGGTCTTTGGTTTTTGGTTTTAGTCCAGTTTAGTCATCGGAAAGTGAACTAGGTCCTAAAATACCTCTTTTTTTTGAACGAGTGTTGCTGTGTAGATTGCGGGCCATCCAAAATTTTGAATATAAATAAATTTTGAGTTTTCAATGTGAAAGTTTGAAATTGAAAATTGGACGGGGTCTAAAACAGGGCGAAAAAAACAGACTCATTCCACTTTTTCGGTGACTAAACTGGACTGGAGCCGAAAATCGAAATTTGATCTGTTTGAAAATTGGTCCCAGTCCGAAATGGACCAGGTGAAAATGTTTTATGATTACCACCATATTATGTTTTAGTCTTAATTATTTAAAAATATTTTACTGATATTCTTGTCAGTCATACCTTAAAATTCATAATATTTTATATTATTATATTTGTCCAATAATTATTGCCTCATGAGTCATGACTAGGAATCGACCAGGGCCCCGGCCCCGGCCCCGGCCCCGGCAAACGCAATTCTTTCTACCCCGGCCCCGGCCCCGGCCCTGGCAATTTAGCTGTCAAATGAGCCGAGGCAAACCGGGGTAAGGACCCCTAATAATGCAAATTTTAAAGCGCTTCTAAACATTTTTGACAGTGAAATATTATACAAAATTTTATCTACAGAGCTAATTTAATTGTTTTAATATTAGAATATTTATTGTTTATTATGCTATATTAAGATTTTCTAAAGCCTCTTTATTTTATTAAGATTCCTTATTTTAATCCCGAACCTTTATTTTAAAAATTTAAAGATTTCTTGAGTATTAAAAGCCGTTTATAGATTTTATTTACAAGATAAGAGTTTGACAGTAGATATCTCTGGCTGATTTCTAGTAAGTTTGTATAGGAGACGGACGTAAACGGACTATAAATTGTGCGGTTATAAAATTTTTTAAATAAACAAATTGGAACGCATGTTTTTTTTAATTCCTGCTTTTCTAAAAATATACATAAATTAGTCAACTTTCACGCTTTAAAAAATTGTATTTTTGTTTCAAATTGTGTAATTTGTTAAATAATTGTTAAAATATGGTATTTAATATTAAATATAAAACCGTTTTTACTGAAAGTTTTAAATGATTTTAATGTTAAATATAGTCGATTCAATACTGCAAATCATCGAGGTTAGCTAGGTTTTATTTGCCTCAATAATCAGAAATTTTGCATATATTGGAGTTATTTTAATATCATTGCTTATATCAAAAATATATAAAACAAGAGGATTTTCGGCTAGACAGGGAATTTTTTACCTAAATTTTACAAGAAATGTTGCACTTGTGATTTTTCACGCGCAAGCTATTTTCTGTGCACTCAATAAAACTTTTCTCGCACAGCGATATTTCGTACACTGAAAATCTCGTTTTTTCTAAGACTATTTTACTAAATCGCTTTGTGCAAAAAATTAGCCGATGATTTAAATTCGATCATGTGTGAGTTGATTAGAACGGTTTATTGTACAACTGGACATATTTACTTGAATTATATATTCTTGCGTTTATTTTTAGGTGCATATTTGAAATTGCTTTAAATTTTGTTACGTTAAACAAATTAAGCTGATGTCTAGTCTTTATTTTAGAATTTTTAAGTTTATTTTAAATCTACACTGTAGTATTCATAAAATTTTTAAAAAACGCCTTCAGAGTCAGTCCAGTTTTTTAAAATCCAATATTTTGTATCCACCCAAAAGACACCAAACGTAAATTTTTAAAACAAAAAGTTAATAATGAACTGTTTATATTTAATATGAAAAAAAGTTTTCGCATAATGCTGAATAAAAATAATACTAATTTTTAAATAAAATATTTTGCTTGAAACTAGCACTCTTGTGCGAGTTTAATACTGAAAACCCGCCATTCTCTGCTATTTTTGGGTGCACCAATTTTTAACAGTGATAGCGTTTTGCAGTGCATATTGCAAATTTTCTTCCACTTTTGCAAGTAAATGCGCTGCACAAAAAAACAAGTATTGACTGGAAAAAATCTCTTCGCAAGAAATCAGTAATATATGCACAGAAAGTCGCGTACGTTTGAAATGTTGCATTTTTTTCTTGCATAACTTTATTCAAAAACCTAGTGTATAATCAAAAATTTTCTTGGATTATATTATGTTTTTGATAAATCTCGAAAAATTATAAAAAGTAGTAGCAAAATCACGAAAATAATTACATTGAAAAAGTTTACGTGACGTTAATTTTATAATTTTTGGCTAAAATTAAATAATTTGATTAAAATCATTAAAACAATCAACTTGAAACAGCTAGAAAGCGAGTAGTCTCATGTACTCGCAATATAATATTTTACTTTTTAGAACTTAAAAAGAGTGTTTTTTTAATTTACAAAAGTTGACAATAATAAAATTTTAAAAATTCTCTTATATTTTAAAATAATTTTATATGTTTAAACTAAAAAATGTTGAATAGTGGTGTGTAAATGAAATTTGAGTAAAAGTTCTTGTTTAAAATAACATTCAAGCAAGACTAGTATTCTTAACTTTTACGGTTAAATTTCGCCAATTAGGTACCAACATATTTAATTAAAAATATTTTAAAATGAAAAGATTTTGTTATTGTGAAATATTTTCGTTACTTGTACCCAGTTTTGATTTTAGTTTCTTTACCACGTTTTGCTTTACTGATCAAAACATACTCCTTGTAAGTACTTTAACTCCTCCTCTATTTGTAAGGCATTCTTTAAAACTAACATGATTGGTTTGCTCTATTTGTAAAGCATTTTTAAAAAGTAACATAAATGGTTTGCGATTAAGTATAATATTGCTTTAAACAAGAATATACTGCTAATAATTATATGAAAATGTACATATAATGTAAATAAAATAATAATTTAGGTTTAAAAAAATTGAAATATAAAAATAAAAATTTTGTTCTGCTTAGAAAAAAAAATGTTTTTTACTCAAAAAGTGCTTAAATTCTAAAATGTAACTATTCATTACATAAACCAAATAATTAACAATAAATATTTTGATTTTTATTTGAAAAAAATTGACCAAAATTACAAATTCTGCTAAATTTTTCGCCTGCCCCGGCCACAGCCTCGGCCCCGGCCGGGGCAAAATTTTCTACCCCGGCCCCGGCCTCGGCCCCGGCAAATCCAAATTTCTCTACCCCGGCCCCGGCCCCGGCATCAGCGAAAATTCTGCCCAGGTCGATCACTAGTCATGACACTTAACATCTAAAAAAACATTATTACATACATATTTGAAATCCGCTTAGCAACAAAATTCATCCCATGGCCTTGTTTTGGATTCTTTTTTCTTCATGAGAAATTCAAAGAGAATTTATTTGGTTCAAAATACACACACACACACACATATATATATATATATATATATATATATATATATATATATATATATATATATATATATATATATATATATATATATATATATATATATATATATATATATATCAGTAGCGTATATAGGGAAGGGCCGAGGGGGGGCGACCGCCCCTCCCCCCTTTTTGGCCGTTTCCATAATTAGGGGGGGCGGTGCGCCCCCTTCCCTGGCTGGCTAAGCCAGCGCTCCAGGCAAAGTTTATCTACGTTCTCTAAATATAGTTGGCGCAATGCCTTGCGCCAATGATTGCAATTATAGTTTTTAAAGTAAAAATAATAATAATAAGAAGAAGATGAAGAACATGAATTACAAAATTTACTCACGTTCTCTAAGTATAGTTGGCGCGGTGCCGTGGGTTAAATTGCAGTGTGGCACCCCGCACCACCGATAATTATAGGCGAGTGGCGCTCCCGCGCCACCGACGCTTATTATTATTTTTTAATAAAAAAAACTTTGAATTAATTTTGTCATCAGTAATGCAAGAATTAAAAAAAGTACTCTGTTGTTTTTGCCGTTTTCCGCGCGTTTGAAGCAGATGGCGCTGGGAACTGGTTCCTTTTCTGCCACCAATTAAAACCCGTCTGCTTTTTTTGTGGGGTTTCTATGAGGGGATGTTGGTTGTCTGCTCTGTACAATCCTTATTGTTACCAAAAGGCTGTTATTGTGCGGTTGGGATTTTTTATTTGTCTATTTTTTAAATTTTTTATTTTGATCAATAAATCGATAACAAGGACCTAAATGAAAAAAGTGCTTCCTAAGAAAGTTGCGTATTTCCTTCTTCTTTCTAATGAGCCCATGTTTATTTTTGATCAATCAGTAACGAATGAGGAATATCGCTTTTAAGGATGGAGCGTTGGAATAATAATAATAATAATAATAAGAAGAAGAAGAAGAAGAAGAAGAAGAAGAAGAAGAAGAAAGAGGTTCTGAATTTCAAAATTTATCCACGTTCTCTAATAATGGTTGGCGCGGCGCCACGGGGCAAGGAAAATAAATAGAAAACAAAAAACAAACAACCAAAAACATAAAATAATAATATAAACTAAAGGTAAACCCAACGTGGCTGCAACAGTTGTTTTTTGGATTAAAAAATGCCCCCTTTAGTAACCGCCTAAATCACGAGAATCTGAAGTAACTTTATCAGCCAATTAGATTCAATTTAATACCCAGTATTTGTGTAATAAAGTGACGTCAGATTCTCGTGATTTTAGTGGTTACTTAATGAGGGTCATTTTTTAATCCAACGAACAACTGTTGCAGCCACGTTGAGTTTACCTTTAGTTAAAATTTTCTAATAGACGAAAATAATAAAAACCATAAAAACCAACAAAAGAATGCCTTTAATGACCTATCTTACTATCAAAACTCATCAGTATGCAAATAAAATAAATCACTTAGTAAAACTAATTAAAATAAAAAATATTAACGGATCAAGGAATTTTCCAACCAATAATACAGGAAAAAACCACTATGTCGGAATGGTCACAACAGTCAGAGTCCTTTGTGCAATAATAGTGTATGTACGCCGAACCCACAACACTGAGAAAAATAAGATACAGTCAGAAAACAGCGTCCCAAAATTGAGTATGCAGGACGCATAATACACACCACACAGAAAAATAAAACTCACAATGAAGAAAAACTCCATAGCGGAGAATACCAACAATAATAAAAAAATTTAACACTAATAAAGAAGCACACTACTTATTCTGAATCATGCAATAAATTATGAATAAATTTCCCGCATTTTTTAAAATTACAAAAATCAAATTTTTCGAGAAAAGGTTGATATTTATTAGAAAAGCTAAAAATTTTTTAATTAATTTTTTTACCGAACTGTAACTCTGTGAAATTTTTAAACAACATATTAACTCGAAAGCCGAAATCAGTAGTTGTGGAGCAAATTCTAGCAAATCTGATTAACTGTGTATAAAAAAACATAAAGTCCAAGATCATTCGAAACATTACTAGTTTTATGTACATACCTAATAACTTTAAAGCTAAAGTCGTCAGTTTTATTATAAACGGCGATTTTAAGGTTATCTTCAATAACTCTGATATTGAGATCTAAATATTTACATGACCAATTATTGACACTTGTATCTGACAATGGAAGCTCCTTAGGATATACATTTTTAAAAAAAATTAATACATTACAATCATTGATAGAAGTAGATGCACAAAACACATCATCAATATATTTTGTAGTCAAAGCTAATATATTTTCTAGCCTCAGATTAGCCTTTAGAAACTTAAACTCAAAAACCAACAACGTAACAACGTGACAACGTAAGACCAAAAATATATAACATAATAATAAAGGAAAAAAATGTGACTTCATATATTTCTCAGACACATTGACTGCTCTTATTAGGGCGCGCCCTAATAAAAGTGCTCTTATTAGCACACCATGGCCCTAATGAGGGCGCGCCCTAATTACCACACTTATCGATTTTCAAAACAAATATTTATAAGTCTGTTTTGGCTCAGTGGAAGTGATTCTGCCTACCGTAAGTGACAGTTTGGAACCTGCGGACCGTAGACTTTTTGTATTTTTTTTTTTAAATTGTCAATCTTATTTTTTGATTTATTAGTTTTCTTTTAATTTAACATGAATAGCCCACCAAAAAAATATTCGTTTATTTTGTTATTGTGTTTTGGAAATTATACTTTTTGCATTTGGTACACCATAAGAATAGAAAACTAACCTAAAAAATTTTAAATTTTAATCCATTTGAAATATGAGCTAAATAATAAAAAAGATTGAAACTACTTCGTTTAGTGATAGTTTTGTGAAAATGATTGATAATATTTACCTTATACTTGCTTTTTTTAAAAGATTTACTTGTGTATTAAATAAAATGCGAATAATTTTAAAGAAAAAAATTACAAGGGAGCACGGAACAGTTTTTTTTTTTAAAGAAAATGGATTTTACTACGAAGGTCCTATCTATTTAGGGTCATACCATAGCTTTCAGGAAAAAAAACTTTTCATACCTTTTTAGTTGAAACAAAAAATAAACTTGGAATGCCAAATCACTCAATTGTTATGATGTAATGCAAGTATTAATTCCAAAAAACAATAACAAAAATAAACGACTATTTTTTTGGTGGGCTATTTATGTTAAAATAAAAAAAATTATAAAACACAAAAATGAGATTGACAACTTTTTGAAAAGAAAAAAATACAAAAAGTTGGTTCGTCTGCAGGTAATCTAAACCCTCATTTCCATGAGGTGTTGCTTTAAAATAATTTTTATTAAAGGTGCGATACGGAGTCAAACTTTATTGTCTTTGATTTTGATATTTTTTTGTGAAAATCTTACCCCTGACCCAATAGACCACAAAAATTTTTGCAACAAAATACCTCCAGTGGTTCAGGAGTTATTACCCCCCAAAAATGGCATTTTTAGACAATTCTAAACGTAACAATTTATCTATTTTCATTTCATTTATTTAAAAAGGTTTTGTAAAAAAAATCGGAAATCTTACTTTCAAAACAAAAGGTTATTTACATTTATTTGATTTTTGTTTTCTTTAACCTTATATTTAAAAACAAATTATGCCAAAAACGCCTTGTATTTTGGTATTTTCTACTCATTGTTTATAAATTAGCAATGCATCATACATAATTCACTTAAGGATTTTTAATGCAAATGTAAACGTATTTTTTTCTGAAATATTTTTCGTCTGGGTCCCACAATAAATGTAACAGTTTTATATTGATAGCCATGATGCTACAGAGCAATATACCCTACGGCGCAATAGGCTATAGTCTGCCCATAAGTACTTTTTAAAAAAAAGGAGATCTTCGTAAAGAAAAACAACTGGGTTATGAAAAAACTAGTAGTTATTTTCTTTATCGTTCTCTTATTGCTATTTCCCTTAAAAACTTTAAATGTTTATTAAACATTATAGAGAATAATAATTTTTCAAGTTTTATTAACTTGGCTGTCTTTGATATCGCTACCTATAGGTTTAGAAGTAATTTGGTGTCAAATCCTAAAAAAATACCACGTATATATGTATGCTAAAACTCTCTTCTATAATAAAGGCCTTGATTTAATAAAATTTGAAAATTTATTTAAAGATAAATCTTTTTTTATTTCTCTTGCCGGTCGATAAAACAAAACTTAGTTACATTAGAATAGTATACCAATATGAACCTGCCTTAGGAAGCATTCTATGTAATCATCCAAAATTTTTGCGTGATTTAACTTTGGAAAAACTAGGTAGTCTTATAAATTCTCGCTTTGATTGTCACTTATCTCCGTTTAAAAATAATCATTTTGATCATATTATAACTGGCAACTTAAATGTTATTCAAGATCATTTTTTGCAAAATTTAATGAGGTATGGTTCTAAATTTTGTCTATCAAAAATATTGACTGGGATAAGGTTCGTGAGTCCACAGAGATTGGTATTTCTAACATAGTTAATTATTTTTCAAAAAACATAAAATTAACTCCATGGAATTTTGCGACTTTTTAAATAGAACACGTTTTTTGTTTAACAATAAAAAGATTTTTCAGATTTTTTTTAACAATAAAATAAGTTTTTTTGGGTAAACAATAAAAACCTTACTATTGACAATTATTTTTCATCTATGGCAGAAGTACAAAAAAAATTCCCGCAATAAAAATATTAGACTTAATGAAAAATATATTATTACCACTATTGATAAAACTAATAATAATTTTGCTATTATCTGTAAAAAATTCTATGGTTTGATTTCATGTGAAGAATTGGGAATGAAATATGATCAGGATAAATGGCATATTTGTGGTAATGCAGTTTATACTCCTATCTTAATGCTATCGATTTATGTAAAAAATTATCTTACAATTTTGAATTATTTAACTGCCGCGTTGATGTGCAAAATAACTTACCTATTATATTCATAATTCCTAAATTTCATAAAAAACCAATAAAGTTTAGATTTATAGCCGGTGCCAATAAAGCTTGTACTAAGTCAGCTTCAATTAAACATGGTAAAAATATTAAAGTTTTTTGAAGAGCATTTCTCTAATTATTGTAATTCAATCAAAGATAAAATTGGAAATAATTATTGGTCAGTTAAAAATGGTTTGCAAGTGTAGGGCCAAACCGGTGGAAAATGCGCGTCTACAATAGGTTAGTCAAGCGCCCCGTGAAGAGAGCAAGACTCTCACGGCTAACCTCAATAAATAAGATTCACTTATGTGATCCCAGGGGAGGAAGAGGGTGGTTGAGTCTTGGGAAAGTACTAATGGTTTTTTAGTTATGGACAGATTGGCCAAGTAGCCAGGTCGGGTTTAAAAGAAATAGAGCAGCCAAAATTATACATGTTTTTGACTTTATAATTTGTTTATTTTAATTTATTAAAGATTTGTTATTTGCTACGGATTTCGAGTTTTACAAGAATAAATAAGCGTTTTACGCTTTTTGAATTAACAAAGAACAATTGTAGACAAAATTTTTATTGATTTAAGTAAACAGAAACGCCTATAAACTAAAAGCGAGCGGTGACCATAGTAATTAATTCAAAAAGTAAGATTAGTAAAATAGCAAGGAACTTTAAAGGTTGACTTGCTGTGCGCTATTTTTAGGAAACAGACTCAAGTTCAGCCACCAATTTACGCGAGGAGCGAAGTTTTACTCAACGTAACCAAAAACGGAGTTGCAAATTCCAGTCTGACATAGAAGATGCACAGTTCAACCGTTTATTTTACCCATTAAGTTTGTAGCCAATGAATAATGCAAGTTGACAGAAAACGTTACACACTGGTCTCTTCTGGCCCTAAGACAACACACCAAAAGAACACAACTTCTATAGGCTATAGCCTATAGGCTTATTTAAGCCCTGAATCCAACCGACTCAGAAAATAGCTAAACTTAGATTTTGCGGTCATTTCTATGAGGCCAAGGCCTTGTAAAAATTAAAAATATAAACTTCACCTTTTCAGGTAAACTTATTTGATAGGAAGTATTCTTATAGACGACCGCAGGCCAGGGACTACAACCACCACTATGGGGGTTACACCAAAAAAACACCTGGGGTGGTATGCTGAAGGTTTAATCCAACTTAAAATTAATCTGAAATTAGCGATTGTCGACACACAGTAAACATACTTACAGTATTGATTGAATAATCTAGGTTAACGGAGTTAATAGAACTAATCTCAGATTAAATCGCTACTAATCCGAGATTAGCGGGAAAAACCCGCAAATTTTTAATCCACCTCCGGAGGTGGTTTAAAAATTTGCTAAATTAATAATTTAATCTCGAGTTAGTGACCATTTAATCCGAGATTAAGTCTTAATCTAAGATTAAGTCCGTTAACCTAGATTATTCAATCAATACTCTTAGTATGTTTACCGTGTGTCGACAATCGTTAATCTCAGATTAACTTTAATTTAGATTAAACCTTCAGCATACCACCCCTGGGGCCTTATGCTGAAGGTTTAATCTGACTTAAAATTAATCTAAGATTAGCGATTGTCGACAAACAGTAAACATACTAACTGTATTGATTAAATAATCTAGGTTAACGGAGTTAATGTGAGATTAATACTTAATCTCAGACTAAATCGTCTTTAATTTGATATTAGCGGAAAAAATTGCAAAATTTTAATCCACCTCCAGAGGTGGTTTAAAAATTTCCATAAATTAAAAATTTAATCCTGACTTAGTAATGATTAATCTGAGATTAAGTCTTAATCTCACATTAACTCTGTGAACCTAGATTATTTAATCAATACAGTTAGTATTTTTACTGTGTGTCGACAATCCTAATGTCAGATTAACTTTAAGTCAGATTAAACCTTTAGCATTAACCCTTGGCAAAAATAACCATTTAGTTATTGAAGGAGAACTGCTAAAAATTAGCATAATATTTGGGTATTAAAAGAGAACTGCTAAAAATTAGCACACCGAAATTTAGGGAAATGTTAGGTGATTTTTGAACCATTTGGTTATTAAAAGAGAACTGCTTAAAATTTGCATACAAAAATTTAGGGAAATATATTATAAAACACGCTTAAAACAATGGCATAAGTTTTGATTAATTTTAAGAAATTTTTATGTTTACAATAGGCTTTTTATGCTTACAGTCGGTAAATGATTTTAGTGCGCATATTTCGCCACACAAGTAACAGATGAAATTAAAGGAGCTAACCAAGCTAATTGCTATATCAGTGCTGATTTTAGCACTCTTTACACTAATATGCCGCATGAAATCATTAACGATAGTTTATACTCGCTCATTGAGTTACTTTTCAAAAATTCCAACAAAAACTACTTTGTAATTGGGTTTAAAAACTTATACTAAACTGATTATCTTATTGATAGTGCAGGATGCTTCACTAAAGATCAAATTAAAAGTCTTATTAAATTTGTTATTGATAACACTTATGTTAAATTTGCTGACGTTGTTTTTAAACAAATATCGGGTATTCCTATGGTTGGTAATGCTTCACCTAAAATTGCAGACCTTGCACTTTCATTCATGGAATTCAATTTTTTTTAAAATAATAGTGAAGCACGTAAAAAACAAAAATTACCTGCAGATATATATACGATTTACTCTGCCTAAATTATGAACATTTTTTGTCACTGTGTATTGAAATATACCCTAACTCGCTTCCCTTGTCTAAAACGTCTTCTGATCTCATGCACTGTAACTATTTAGATTTAGACATTAAATACCATTTCAATTTTAAGTGATACGTTTTGTACATAAACGTAGCAATGTATCTAATAATCTGGGTAAAACCGTATTTTTAACACAATAAATACGCACAGGTAGAATTTGTTTTAACAAAAACAATTTTTTATAAGGTGGCAGTGCTTTTTAAGCAGTTTCGTAAGCTCCAATATTCAAACAAAGAGTTATCGGATGTCCTTATAAAATTTTTCCCCAAAAAAAATATCGCCCCATGCTTATTAAATTTGGTATTACTAACAAAAATAGTTATTCCTAAGATTTTGTAGTGATTTTAACTAATCCTAATAATTTAGGGCTGCTTTAGATACGTATGGATCATTATATTTTTCCTGTGATGGGATATTCTTTTTGACCTGTGATAGGTCTCTTATTCGCTTTATAATTTGCTAAACATTTTTTTACTATTTTTTAATATTGTTTTTTTTTGTTTTATAAAATTGCCGAAAGTTTTCGTCTTAATCTGTAGAAATTTCTAGAAATTTCTTCTTTTACACTAAAACTCACGTTACAATAAAGTATAAGGATTTTGGCGTATCATTATCCCGTCTATTCCAAAAATTTTTAATTAACCAGTTTTATCCGTCCTCTTTCGCGTACAAAAATCAGAAGTTGGTCTACAAAAAGGTGGAAGAAAAATTTTTTGGTCTTTTCGCTCCACTACTGGTTTAAAAATTTTTTGTGGTGTTTTAATCTGCACGTCGGCTATTCTGTATTCTTTTTAATATAATTTCTTTGTATAATAATAATTTTTTTTTCCATCACTATGAGCGATATTAACGAAGATCTGTCGCGCGGGGAGAAGCGCAAGCTCGAGGAATCGACCGTTACGGCACAGGTACTAAAATTTCCTATCATTAATACAAGGGTCCGGCACAAAAGAGTCCCGGCACAAAAGAGTCCTGAAAAAAATCGCAGCTGGCACAAAAGAGTCCTGGCACAAAAGAGTCCCGGCACAAAAGAGTCCTGGAAAAAATGCGTTCATGTGCCCAAGCGCTGCGAACGCTGAGGTCGGCACAAAAGAGTCTTCGCATAAAACCAATTTTTCACAGCTAACATACAATGTTTCTGTCCTCCAGTTTTTTATTTGTTTTTTTTTAAATTAACTTCTTAAAAGGCTGTGTGAGGAATTTTGAGGGTAAAAAATTAATATTTTAAAGTATTTTTATTATTTAGTTAATGAAACGCTTAAAGCTTTGTAAAGCGTTTGAAAAATAAGAAAAAAGTCATTGTTGTATTTGGGTATAAATCATATCGAATTATTGTTTTTGCCATAATTGAGTGTATGTCAAACAAAATCATGTCTAAATAATGATTTTAGTTGGAATAAATTTTTTGTTCATTGTTAAAATATTACAATTTTTATCAAACAAAGGTTTTAATCGTAATTGTAAGGACGACCGCAGATGTCAGACGACAAGATGACCAGACCACTGGGACTTTTTGCGCACAACGCCATTGCGCACAACTATGCACACATTTAAAAAAAACAAAAAGACACAAAAAGACACTCTCTCCGCCCATTTGGTGATTTTTAACCAAATAACAAGTTAAAAACAACCAAATATTGTTATATATACCTCCGAACAATACAGGTTCTGTACTTTTTTACCAACTATTTAGTATTTTTTTAATTTAATTATTCTGTGTTTTTTAACTAAATATTTGGTTGATTTTTTCAAACTATTTAGTTGAACATAATGAATTAAGCGTATAATTTTATAAAAATGCCCCCAGGTTTTAAGTTGTCGTAAAAATATTAACGGTCTTTCAAATAAAAATTTTTAAATTTACAGAAACTTTTGAAATTCTTTTGAAGTCTAACGCAAACGTTATTACATACGAGACAATACAAAGAAACGATCTTTAGCTACAAAAAACCACATTAAATATCTGGGTAACTTTTCTCCAGCCCGCTAATGGAAGGATTGAAAACTGTAATTATTGGAATAAACATTTGTTTTCCCAAAAAAAAACTAGCAACTTTAAAAAAAAGAATTTTTAGTTAAAAATCTTAACATTAACTGTTCATCGTTACTTTGACAAAGAGACACAATCAGTATAAAATCAACGTGACTCTGACTTATTTTGTTTGGATTATTTGTGTGTTAAGATTTAAAAAAGTCACAGTTAGGAGTATTTTACGACGCTTTTGACTCATTGTGTCAGAGTAACCACGTGTTGAAATACGTCATAAACTGGAAGACAGCTGTGAACATTGTATGAGAGCTGTAAAAAATTGATTTTATGCCAGGACTCTTTTGTTCCGACCTCAGCGCTCGCAGCGCTTGGGCGCATGAACGCATTTTCTCCAGGACTCTTTTGTGCCGGGACTCTTTTGTGCCAGGACTCTTTTGTGCCAGCTGCGATTTTTTTCAGGACTCTTTTGTGCCGGGACTCTTTTGAAGGTGAGCCTTAATACAGATATATGTTTTTTTTATTTTTTGTTGTTAATTTTTTTATTTTAAAAACTTAATCTTAATAAAAGCTATAAAATATTAAGAATTTTGACTTTAACTAGGTGTTGTTAATGTTGTTATTTTAAATACTTAATCTTAATAGTAGCTTTAAAATCTTAAGAATTTTGACCTTAACTAGGTAACTCCGCCATTTAATCACTACGTAATTACTAAATGTCAGTCCCAAACCTGGTTGGGTGATTAAGATAAACCTACTCTGTTTATATTAGCATCATGTTATTTTGCGTGTACTTTAGCTTCTTTTTTTCATCATTAATTTCTTAATCTTTTAATACTTGCATAATTGTTTGAGCTTTTTAGGCAATTTATCGTGCTCATTTAATTACTCTACCTTATTTTCTTCGCTTATTATCTCTTCGCTTCTAACATTTTGAGTTTTTTATAATTTTTTCTCTGCCCCTTCCCTTTTTAAAATTTTTTGAAAAAATTTTTGGTTTTTTTTTGCCTTAAGCGTCCACTTTGTTCTCTATTTGTTTTCAATTTTTTTATAATAAAAAAAGATTAACAATTTTTGTTTTATAAGAAATTATTTTAAGTAAGTGTGAGCATAATTTTATTTTGCCTTAGTTTCTAAATGGCGGGATTTTGGCGGCTATTTGGCGGAAGATTTGGCGGCGCACATTCAACACGTATTTTAAGATTGAAATAAAAAGTTGACCTTGAAAGTTTTTAAGAAAACAAATCACTAAAAATTTATTTAAAAAGTTTTTGAATCCTTTAAACCATTAGAAAGTTTTTGATCCTTTAAAATTTTTTTGTTTAAACATTAAATAAAATAAAATGCTGTTACGTTATATAAAGATTATTAACAATATAATTTAAAATTTCTTTGAATAAGAAACGACTCAATCCACTTAAGCATTGTTTAAGTCACTACAATGTTTTCGAGCTAATCCATAAATTTTTGATGACCACAATAGTAAAAACCCTCCCATTTAAAAGGAAATTGTTCAGTGTTAAAGACCATTACAGAGTTATGACCTAATATAATTATTTTTTAGCCAATTAGGGCTTGGAAAAAAATGGAGATCATTAAGCCATTGGAGATCCAATTTTTTCCCAAGCGCTAATTGGCTAAAAGTGATTCTAACAGCTCCACCCACAACCATTCCTACAGAGTAAAACATATATGACGTGATCACGAATACTACATGACATTTTGAGGGTCCTTAAAATCCTACCGTGACCTTATTAAAGGTTTTCGCACAATCCAAATATATTATATAACTACTGACCTCAGAAGAAGATATTGAAAATATTTGATTACCTTGTTTGTTGTTTCACTGCTTTTTTTGTTGTAGTCAATTTAAATTTCTGATTTGGTTATACTCTAACAAAATTGTAGAAGTTTTTAATGAAGAAAAAACATTTCAATAATTTAAATAGGAAATTTAAACTAAAAAAAATCATACTCACAGCAATCGTTGACAAACGTGAAATCGCCACTTTTTCAATTAGAAGGTTATGCGTGCGTGCGTTTGTGCGGCGCGTGTGCGAGTGTGCGCATGTGTGTGAATGTGTGTGTGATGTGTGTGTTCCCTAACTCCTCTCCAACCACCCAACAGATTAAGCTGAATAAGGTATCCTTAGAAAGCTTATAGCCGAGGAGTGTCGTAGAGGATTTAAATTTTTGAAAAAAAATATTATGGAGATTTTTATACTGGACAATGCATTTTTACCAAAGGGGTACCGTTTGAATTTTGGAACTTAAATTTTTTGTCTCTGAATTGGCTAAAACTTATTGGTAAGAGATATTAGTCAATGGAAAACCAGAATATAATACTTTTTTGAAAAAAATCAACATGGAAATATTCATAATGGACAACGTTTGCTACTAAAGAGGGAATGAACCGTCCTCCCCACCACAAGAAAGTTGCGTTAAAAGTGCGGTATACTAAATCATGGCGCATTTTTTTTTCGCTTGGATTTTGGTTCACTGAGTAAAAAATTGTATTACAAAATAATTAATTTTCAGCGGTTATCCAGATATTAGCAAGAATATCGCTTGGTTATTCCAGATAATTTTTTGTTTTTTACCAAACACCAGCAACGGTGTGTTTTGTTTGCTTACGTTGGACTTTGCAAACGCATTCTTTCTCGTAAAAATTCCGATGTATTTAAGATATTTTATATGCAAATTTTGCTGCGAAAAAAGGCAAAATTTTTAAATATACTAATTTCTGTGTCTTTTTATTTATTTTATTGCGGTTATACTTTTTTACTTTAAATAAACGATTTGATGTGTTTTATGTTCCATTCAATATTGGCAGATGTTTTTTTAATCTTTCATCGGGCGTACAGTCCTGGTCAGAAATAGAAGCCCATGGAGACGGAGACGGAAACGCGCGTCTCCGAAGCGTCTCCCAGAGACGCGTGTCTCTGGGAGACGGACTTGATAGAAATTTGTTTCCAATCCGCACCCACTTTGGAGACGGAGACAGAGACGAGAGTCTCCGGAGACGCGTTTTCCGGAGACGCGAGTCTCCCAGAGACGAAGACAAACGAAGACGGAGGCAGAGACGAGAGTCTCTGGAGACGCGCGTCTCCGAGAGACAAAGACAAACGTACCCTGGAGCACCTGGTTAATTTTGACCGTGAGAAAATGAACCTTTCGCGAAGCACCTGCAAATATTTCCTTTTATTTTAACTAATGTTATTGCTCACTTAGCAAATGAAAAATAAAAATGCAACAATTACTTTTTAGATGACCATAAACTTTATACGCATCCAAAGCATAAAAAACAAATATTATAAGGTTCACGACGCGAGGATTTGAACTGTAGTTTAAACATTTAAATTCTGTAAAATTTATAGAGTAACGATTTTGGAAACTAATCACCACAACGACATTGTACTGAATTTAGTGTTAAACTATTGTTTTCGTCAACTAATTATATATTACTTAAAAATAGCATGTTTGTTTTGTAAGCGCTACTTTCATTCATGGGATATTTTATTAGGTACTTAAAACTTGTTTGTCAAAAAATTAATTTGTTACAGTAATAAAATAAAACACACATATAATTATAACCAAAAATATTTAAAACAATAAAGTTTTTAAATTAAAACAATAAAATTGTTAACAAAATTATAAAACAGTTTGTCACCAAATAATTTTTTAAAACAATTATACTTATTATAATTAGTTCAATAATTTTTGTATTTCAAATCTTTTTAGCTTTAAAAACATTTTTTGGTCACACACTATCTATAGTAAAACCACAAGACATAGTGGTCTCGCCACGAAACAAAGTTGCTCGCTGATTAATGCTTTTTACTCTAAAATTTTGAAATTGGAAATGCTAAAAATAATAAAACATCTATTTAAAAAATTTTTTGTTTTTGTTTTGCGGTTTTTTGTTATAATGGAAGCATTTAAAAATGTGTTTTTTATCTGATTATTCCATGGAATTTACATAGGAAAAACCTTAGTCGCCCAAAAAATACCCTTAACTTTAACTTAATTTTGCTTAGGCTTTAAGCACAATTCTTTCAATACGTCCGAGTACTCATAAGTTCGGCCGCTTTCGCAAAACGCCTGTATTGTATCCTTCTGCTGATTGTATCATTGGTTTTTACACATTGCCTCCAAACAAAATCAAAGTTGTTTGGAAATTTTCTTTCCACGGTTAGCTTAATCCAAGCTATTTTATGGGATTAAGTTTTCCTTTCCCACATAGTCTGGCTACATTTTTACCAAATAATTCCTCAGGTGACTTAAAAACGCCTCTAAAAAGGCGGGCGGCAAATTTAGAAGGCGTGCTTTGAGAGCTGAGAAAACACTGTTCTACTGTCTCATTTGACAAATAGTAATCTTGAGAAATATTCGCAGATTCATCATTAAGTAAAATTTCTTGATCAACGACCCTTTGATCTGAACCGTTTAGCGCTACTGGAGACATCCTTTCACCAACTACGGTAGGTTCCGTACGGTTTAGCTCCAGGATCTTCTTGTTTTGTTCGATAAGTAGGCAAATATTATTATTATTATTAAAAGTTTATAATAATTTTAAAATTACCGAACAACAGAAAATTGACTGAGTGACGAAAAGCAAAAAAAAATTTATGTGTTTGAAGTTAAATGATGGTTTTATTTTTAATCTACATGAATTATTTTAGGAATTATAGAAAATCAAAAAAACCTGAGTTTATTTTTTTAATTATTCTTTTATTGTTTTTTGTATTTATAAAGTTTTTCTGCGTATTATCTAACTTGACTTGAAAAAATTTCGGCAAAATGGGTAATAGGTGCTGTTTTAAATTAACTTTAAGGATATGCTTAATGCATAGGGGGTGAATTTTTCGACAATGATTTTTGTTAGAACCGTTGGAATAGAAGGAATCGGAGGCGTGTCAAAAGAGGCTGCAGATGCTGGAGGCGCGGCAACAGAATGTGCGTTTGGCTGGTGTACGAAATTCTATAAATTTTTATGGATTTTGTTCATAAATCGTGCAAAATTGGACAAAACTTCAAGGAAAATCATTAATCTTGACTTTTTGACCACTAATATCTTGCTCCGGCGCTACAATCTTTTTAAACATAATTCAAGCTTTTTTAGGTTAGAAATATGTTTTAAGTTTTTTCTCGAATTTTTACCACTATATCTCTCGTGTATATTGTAGTTGAAGAAAATGGTGTTGATTCCATTTTAAACCGACATGTAGCAAACTGATTCTTCAGTCCCTTTTCAAGGCCATTTTACATTTTACACATATTTTGCGTTCGCATTACAATGCTAAAAACTTGGTCGACATTCTTAATTTTTTATTTATGGTTGAAAAATTGAATTTTTGAATTAAATGTAAAAAAAGATAGTGTTTGCTGCGCAATTACTTAAACTTATAATAGTGCTCGATTATTAATATAAATCAAATTTTTGTCATCAAAAATTTAAGCTTTGAATTTGATTATTGCTCGATTCGAAACCTAACTAACCTTTTCAAAAAGCCCATGTTTATTTCTGATCAATCAGTAACGATGTAAGATATAAGATATCGGTTTTATGATACAAGTATTTGAAAAACATATATTAATAATAAGGAGAAAAAGAACAAGAATTACAAAATTTACCCGTGTTCTATAATTATAGGTGGCGCAGTGCCGTGGGGCCGAATCAAGTGCCGTGGGGTACTTATTTTTTTAAATAAAAAATAATAATAATAAAAAGAAGGTGAACATCAATTATAAAATTTACCCACGTTGTTTAATTATAGTTGGTGCCGTGACGTGGGGCAAAATCGTTGTGTGGTGATTGTATATTATATTTCGAAATAAAAATAATAATAATGAGAAAAAGAAGATGAACATGAATTTAAAAATTTATCCACGTTTTATGTATAGTTGGTGCGGTACTGTAATTTGCTATAATTTATACTATTTTATATTCCTTTTGTTTTACAAACATAAGAGTTTTTCGTTTCTAAAATATTCATAAAATAAAGTAGTTATTATTTAAAACTTAAATTTCAAAAGTCCTTCCATTAGATTATTTATTAGTTTTTAGGAATATTAAAGTGTTGTTGGCCAAGAACAGAATTTTAAGTTCAAGAGCTCCTTTGATCATTAGTAATTGCAGCAAAAAATTTAAATAAAAGTAAAAGTAGAAGTACTTTCAATTTTAAAATATTACTATAATAAAATTAAATCTATTTTAATATTAAAAACAGTCAAGTAAAAGCAAAGTAAAATGAGTTATTTTATAATAATTGCTAAAACAATTAAGGTAACTTTTTACACAACTCACATAAATGTGTTTTTAAATGTTTTTTTTTTTAAATTCTAATGATTTTATACATTGAGTGGATATTTTCAATATCTTTTGCCTTTTATTGAATCAAAATTTACAAAACGTCCTGATGGTCGGCGGAAAAGATTCTACTGCTTACAACAAGACAACGACCCAAAGCACCGCAGTAAATACACGCAAAAAGAGTTTGAAAAGCTTGGCTTGGTTGTCGTTGATTGGCCTTCGGAATCCCCCGATTTAAACCCGATTGAAAACGTTTGGCATCAACTAAAAGGTGCTGTCTAATGACAAATTTAAAATTGGCATTTCTCTTAAAAAAATAGTTTGATAAAAACTGCAAAACAACAGAATTAATCTTGAATATCTTAAACAGTTTTGTTTATAATTTTATATTGCTTTGTTAAAAACTTTATTTACTATTGCAAGTCAATAAGGTTAGTTTAGGTTTAATATGCCTATACATTTTTAAATTTTTCCAAACCACGTTTTTTTTACTTTATATCTTAAATTTAAAAACAAATAAAAGCAATACCATCAGTTGTTACAGTAGACAGCATAAAAAGAGTATTTGCGTGGCGAGTCAAAGCCAAGGAATAAAGCTGAGCTATATGCCGAAATTCAAGAGTTTTGGACTACCAAAATGAATAAAGAAACATGCCGAAAGTAAATTTCTCATGTTCATAAAGTAGCACCTCAAGTAATTGCTATGAATGGAGGTGCTACAATGTTTTAAAAAGCTTAAGAACAAATTTGTGACAAACTGTTTTATCATTTGCTGAGAATTTTACTGTTTCTTTTAATTTTACGACCTTAATGTTTTAAATATTGTCGTTTATTATTACTTAACGTTTTACTGTTTTAATTTTAAAACCTACTGTCTTAACTACTTTTTTGATATAGTTATTTGTGCGTTTTAGTGTATTACTGTAAAAAACTGTTTTTCTGACAAATAGGTTTTAGGTACTTAATAAAATATCCTATATAAATGAAGTAGTGTTTAAAAAATAAATTCTAGCTTTAAGTAATAATTAGCTGATAAAAACAATAATTTAATGCTA
>JASAMX010032875.1:0-16845 GCA_030248175.1 Microlaimidae sp. YZB2_3
CAGGCAATTTTTATGAAATAGGCCCCTGGTATTCCAAGAGAACTAAGTTTGAATTCTTACAACAGCGAAAAGACTTTAACTACTTTTTTTATAAGCCACTTTTTTCAATTATGTTTTTAGTATCGATTTATTGATGAAAATAAATTTGAAAAATGACAAAAAATCTTCTGATTCCGAATTCTTACGGATTCTTTTTACTTTTCTGGTAAGCCTTTTAAAAACACGAACCTAACTTTTAAAACTTTTAGAAATTTTTTCGAGACTCAGGACATATTGTAGATTAATAGGGGAACTCATTGATTTTCGGATTTTTAAATGAAGTTGCAGTGATATGATTTGAAGATCGTTTAATAATTATAACGGCTAATGATTTTAAAAAGGTGTAAAAGCCAAACGAAAATGACAAATAATACAAAAATCATTACTTTTATTCATTGTGTTTTGTTTTGTTAAAGATATTTTTTAACGAAACTCTTTGCGTAATAATAATAGCTTTGATTTTTACATCGAAATAACTTATCAACTTACATCGAAATATTTATCGTAATTCATACTTCTTTTTTCTTTTTTTAAAATATTTTAAATTTTTTCTATACTTTTAAAAAGCTAACTTAAAATTAATTACGAGGCAGCTTTCATGTTAAATAAAAAATGATGTGTTAAAGTGTTTATATGATAACATTTCGTTTATTAAAGGCTAAATATGCATAAATAAATTGTTATTGTGGTAGAACGAGTCAACTTATGGGTACAATAAAGGAGAGAAGAACTTTCGTATTTTTTAGGTAGATTAATAAGAGCGTTAAGAGTCTGATAACTATATCTAACAATAGTTTTGCGACTTTTTTTCAAAAGCGCTTAAAAACATGAATGCAAAAAGAGTCATGGCCACCTTAAATTTCTAATAATTGATTCTTTCTCGGTACTTACGGCGCTACAATTATTATCACGGACCACTTACGCGTTGTCAACGTATAGTTAGTTGACGTCAGCTATATAATATAAAACATTTGGGAGGATCTCACAACAATAATGTTTCAATAAAAACATCGTTTCCAAGAGATGGCAGCAGTTTTTGCTGGAACAGTTATGATTTTATTTTGACAACGATTTCTGAGGTTTTTTATTTTAAATAGGTCTATTGATTATAAAATACTTCCCGTGTCATAATGGAAAAAAATCTGGAAGGATGATAATTTTATCAAAAATATAATGATATATGAATATTATAGTATTATAAATATAAAACCACCCAAATATATTATATTTGGGTGGTTTTACATTGAAAACGAGATACATAATTGTTTTAGTCCTTCTAAAGTTAAAAACAATTTTGTAACTTACTTAAGTTTTAAACGGGAAAAACAGAAAGTGCTGGATAAATATTAAACCTCACAAAAACTATAATATTTAACTTTTGCAAAATATCTTATTACCGATTGGAATCGAACCAAATTTAAAATTTAAAGTTTTGGATAGCTAGATTTATTTTCTGTTAAATATTATTAGTCATTAAAACTGCTCAAAGAATAAAGCAAGAAAAAAACAATTTCTCCTGGGCGTAGACATATGGATTAAGGTCGAGGTAAACCAAATGTGGACTGTAGTGAAATAGCATCAGACATGTACATTGGTTCACAAAACAAAAAATGTAGATTCGTTCACAAAACAAAAAATGTAGAACCTTATAATAATGATTTTTCTCATATTCATTTATTACTAAGCGGAATTGAAGCAAATATAAAATTAAAGTTAATTCCTAAAACCAAAACACTAATTTTAGGAATTTTTACTATTTTGAGCGCATAAAACTTAATATATAATTTATTTTTGGAATCTGAAAAACTAGAACTGTGCTTAAAGCCAATCACGGACTAATTTTTCAATTTAATTTGAAAAAGTGGGTCTTGATGCAAAGTGTACCGTAAATATTTCCTAACTTTTAAAATAAAATCTTTTTTCTGCTTTATATATTATCATTAGTTTTATGCTGAATAAATTAACACATTGTATCTTATGATATTTATAAAATTTGCTTTTTTTTAATAAATTTCAAATAGTCACAAAATATTGCAGTTATAAAGTCTTATATTTCTCCTTTTATGTTATATATTTTTTATTTCGTTACACTTATGAATATTATAGGAACTGTCTGACTGTACACTACATTTTTGACCAAAATTTTGTTAGAATAGTCGTGCATGCACGACTTTCTGCGGCTTTTTAAGCGAAAATTTGCCAATTACTACTAGTTATCCCACGCTGCGATTTTTAATACAATGTTAGTTTTTGTGCGATAAAACTGTGATTTTTTTGCACTCAATACTACTTTATCCGCATTGCGAATATTTTTGACTGCAAGCTTGGGTGCACAGCAAAAAAAAACAAATTGAAATTTTGTGTTTGAATGATTAAATTAATTTTTCTACTTTAAGATGTCAAGTTTTTGTTATTAATGAAATAGATTGACTTTCGATTGTTTTTAAACTAAATAAAATAACTTTCGAAATATCTGATTCCATTAAACGAGTACCAACTCATTTATTTTTTTTTTGATGAGCAGTCCGGCTCGCAGCACAAACAATCTTAGTGCGAATAAAGCAGTACTGAGTGCGAAAAAATTCACAAAAAAAATGCAAGACAATTAACACTGTGTTTAAAAACGCACAAAAAACACAAAAACTAACAAAAAATTGCGAATTTTTGCTAAAAAAGTTGCACAAAGTTGTGTGTGCAACTTTTCTGGCAAAATTTTGGCCAAGAATTTAGTGTACAGTCAGGGCTGAGTTGCACAAAAAAAACTAAAACTACCCCTATAGATCGATCTAACACTTGAACTTTTGCAGGGGTAAATCAACTATGAAAAGAACAAGACTTAGTTCAAGCACGTGCTTCAACTTAGGGTAGTCATAAGTTGTTGCATAAAAATAACTTGATGTTGTTTTCAAAGTAGTCCATTCTTTTTTGCTTGGATTTTCCGAAGTCCGATCCGAACTCTAGCAAAAAATTATTTTTTAACTAATTTAAAACAAAAGTCGATACAAATAACTGAAGGAAATAATTCAAAAATAGTGTTTTATTATTTGTTTATTTGTGTATTCAACGAATTGTAAAAAATCCATATCATTTAAAAGCTATATTATACACAGAATGTGGAAAACGGTTTAAAGGTTAGAAAAATTTAACGTCAATATCATCCAAATGAACGTAAACTTATTTTCCCATGTTAAAAATCCAAACAAATTGCCAAATTATTTCCCTCGAATATGTTAAAACTTTTAAAAGTTGTTTTATATTGAAATTTCGACTAAATTTTAGCCTAAAAATTCAAATTTTGAAGGACATTTTAAAACAAAACAAAATTTCGACTTCAATTTAAGCAATTTTCGAAAAAATGTACCTTTATAAGTTGATATATCGTTAATTTTAAAACCAGTATCACAGGTAAAACTTGCGTACGTGTCTCAAAATTCGGTTATATTCATCCTTCGGTACAAGTTTCATGTGTACCAAAATTAGATTTGACCGCTTCAAAAGTAATTCTTTAGTGTAGTGTAGTGTAATTTTTTAAAGTAGTTTTTTTGTGCAACTGAGCCCAGACATTCTCTTTTGTTATTCTTATTTGTACTTAGGGTAACTGACTTAATTTCGGCCACCTTTTTTTATTTTTTTGAATAAGTTTTTTCTGGCTTTTTCAATCAAGCCAAAATTTGGCCTAAAAATCAAACAATAGCTATATCTGTTATTCCAGTGCAAAATTTGAATATTTCTGTTACACTTAAAAATCAGTGAAGGTTTAAACTTTTTTTTTAAAGTGGCCGAAATTATGGCGCGTGCCATTTATTTCGGCCACCTACAAAAAACTGGCCATAACTATTTCTTAAACGAACAATAAAAATTTCTAAAGGTTGCAAATTTACCCTTAGGTATTGTTCTCGGTACATATAACTTAATTTTTCCCGTTTGCAAACTTTAATAGTTATTAGCAAGACTTTAAATAATTATGTCAAAACCTTAAAAAAACAAGTTTTAATAATTTTTATTTTTTGTTCAATTTTTATTTTTGGCTTAAAAAACGTCAAAACAAAGTCAAACGAGCAAAAAAAATTCTTTATAAATACGGTAGTACAATGATATTTAAAAACAGCAAAAAACGGTAGGTTCTTTCACCTAAATTTTTAGGTGGCCGAAATTAACGGAATCTTAAAATGCGCAGTTAGTTAAACGCATTGCAAAATGATTTTGAAGAAAATATCAAAACATTAAAATTAACAACTTTGAGCCTAAACTAGAAGATATTTTAAGGTTATATATTGCTTCGTTCTAAATTTGATGCAGTTTAAACACAAAGCAAAAATTAGGAAAATCACAAAAAATTCACTTTTTGTATGAAAATGTTGATAATGTAGAATAACAAAAATAAAAAACTTTTGCAAAAACACTTTATTCAACATTAATCCAGTTACTTTTGTGCTAGTTCTTTTGTGTTTTAAAAATAAGCCAATTTTCTAACACCCTAAATTGGTGGCCGAAATTAAGGCGTGGCCGAAATTAAGGCGTGGCCGAAATTAAGTCAGTTACCCTAAATAAACACCAATTAAATACTTTGGCTTTTTTGCAAAAAAATGCTAAAAAAATACTTTAAAATTTTTATTCAAACTAAAACAATCATAATGCAAAAAAAATATCAAACGTATAGACTAGTTCTGAATAAAGTTTTTTTTGGGAAGAGGGTACACTAACAACTAGCGGCAATCATAATATGCAGAAGAAAAATTGAGAAGCAGGAGCGACCCATACATTTTATGGTTTCAAATGTTGCCGCTTAGTAGGTATGTCATTACTTTCGCGCGTAATTTCCACTTTTTTGATGTTTAAATTACAGAAAATGCTTCTATTTAAAAGTTTGGAATGGACTTTTGTGAAATTAATTTTTAAATTTTAATTAGTTTTACAACCAATAAATTCCGTGAAGTTTTGAAAACTTTAAAATTAGTTTCAAAGCACAAATTTTAGCTTTTTTTTCCAATTTGACATCATTGGTCACAAAAGTACTATTTTAGTAATGATTTCTAACTATTGTGATGTTTAATCAAAAAACCTAAATATATTTAGCACAAACTGATATAATAAAGCAGTTCAACATAGTGAAATATATTGTCGTGTAGCACTTAATGCGAACGTACACCTAGCAGGATCCTATGGTATTTGCCAAACAAGGAACCCTACGTACAACTGTCATACGTTGCTGACGTACAACAACAATATTCTAGCCATGCCAGGTTGGACTCATTTTTACGACAAAAAAGATCCAGCAACCAAGTGGTACCTGTAGGTCCGTTGGGTGCTGCCCGAAGGCCAGCACGGTAATGGTTGCTCAATGGCCTCCTCTTATTACTTTCCATTTAGAAGAAGTGCTAATGATTATGAACAAATAAAATCTAGCTGATCGCGATATTTGCAGTATTGAATCGACAGTATTCAACAGTATTCAATCGTATTATATCGACAGTATTCAATCGTATTCAATTGAATCTTAAAATGCGCAGTTAGTTAAACGCATTGCAAAATGATTTTGAAGAAAATATCAAAACATCAAAATTAACAACTTTGAGCCTTAAATAGAAGATATTTTAAGGTTATATATTGCTTCGTTCTAAATTTGATGCAGTTTAAAGACAGGCAATTTTTTACAAGAAATGTTGCACTTGTGATTTTTCACGCGCAAGCTATTTTCTGTGCACTCAATAAAACTTTTCTCGCACAGCGATATTTCGTACACCGAAAAACTCGTTTTCCTAAAACTATTTTACTAAATCCCTTTGTGCAAAAAATTAGCAGAAAATGATGATTAAATTCGAATATTTAAATTCGATCATGTTTGATTGATTCGAACGGTTTATTGTACAACTGGACATATTTGCTTGGATTATATATTCTTGCGTTTATTTTTAGGTAAATATTTGAAATTGTTTTTAAATTTTGTTACGTTAAAAAAATCCAAGCTGATGTCTAGTCTTTATTTTAGAATTTTTAAGTTTATTGTAAATCTACACTATAGTATTCATAAAATTAAAAAAAAAACCTTCGGAGTCAGTCCAGTTTTTTAAATCCAATATTTTGTATCCACCCAAAAGACACCAAACGTAAATTTTTAAAACAAAAAGTTAATAATGAACTGTTTATATTTAATTTGAAAAAAAAGTTTTCGCATAATGCTGAATAAAAATAATACTAATTTTTAAATAAAATATTTTGCTTGAAATTAGCACTCTTGTGCAAGTTTATTACTGAAAACCCGCCATTTTCTGCTATTTTTGGGTGTACCAATTTTTAACAGTGTTAGCGTTTTGCAGTGCATATTGCAAATTTTCTTCCACTTTTGCAAGTAAACGCGCTGCACGAAAAAACAAGTATTGACTGCAAAAAATCTCTTCGCAAAAAAACAGTGGTATATGCGCAGAAAGTCGCGTACGTTTGAAATGTTGCATTTTTTTTGCATAACTTTATTCAAAAACCTAGTGTATAATCAAAAATTTTCTTGGGTTATATTATGTTTTTGATAAATCTCGAAAAATTATAAAAAGTAGTGCAAAATCACGAAAATAATTACATTGAAAAAGTTTACATGACGTTAATTTTATAATTTTTGGCTAAAATTAAATAATTTGATTAAAATCATTTTAAGAAAATTAACTTAAAAGAGCTAGAAAGCGAGTTGTCTCATGTACTCGCAATATAATATTTTACTTTTTTTAACTTAAAAAGCGTGTTTTTTTAATTTACAAAAATTGACAATAAAATTTTAAAAATTTTCTTATATTTTAAAATAAAAAGGTGCTTTTTAACCCTTTTTATATGTTTAAACTAAAAAATGTTGAATAGTGGTGTGTAAATGAAATTCGAGTAAAAGTTCTTCTTTAAAATAACATTCAAGACTAGTATTCTTAACTTTCACGGTTAAATTTCGCCAATTAGGTACCAAAATATTTAATTAAAAATATTTTAATATGAAGAGATTTTGTTATTGTGAAATATTTTCGCTACTTGTACACAGTTTTGATTTTAGTTTCTTTACCACGTTTTGCTTTACTGATCAAAACATACTCCTTGTAAGTACTTTAACTCTTCCTCTATTTATAAGGCATTCTTTAAAACTAACATGATTGGTTTGCTCTATTTGTAAAGCATTGAAAAGTAACATAAATGGTTTGCGATTAAGTATAATATTGCTTTAAACAAGAATATACTGCTAATAATTATGTGAAAATGTACATATATAATGTAAATAAAATAATAATTTAGGTTTAGAAAAATTGAAAAATGAAAATAAAAATTTGTTCTGCTTAGAAAAAAAAACTTTTGTGTAATAAAAAAAAAAGTTTTTTTTTTCACTCACAAAGTGCTTAAATTCTAAAATGTGACTATTCATTACATAAACCAAATAATTAACAATAAAAATTTTGATTTTTATTTGAAAAAAATTGACCAAAATTACAAATTCTGCTAAATTTTTCGCCTGCCCCGGCCCCGGCCCCGGCCCCGGCATCAGCAAAAATTCTGCCCCGGTCGATCACTAGCACCAACTATAATCAGAGAATCTGGATAAAATTTGTAATTTATGTTCATTATCTTCTTCTTCTAATTTTTTTATCCAAAAAAATAATTACAATCATCGGTGGTGCGGGAGCGCTCACTGCAATTTAGCCCCAGGACACCGCGACAACTATAACTAGAGCACCTAGTAAATTTAGTAATTTATGTTAATAATCTTTTTCTTCTTATTATTATTTATATTTCACAAAATACACATTGCAACCATCGGTGGTGCGGGGGTACCACACTGCAATTTAGCCCATGGCACCGCCCTAACAATACTTAGAGAACATGGATAAATTTTGTAATTCATGTTCATCCTCTTCTTATTATTATTTTGTTTTAAAAATTATAATTGCGATCATTGGCGCACGCCATCGCGCCAACTATATTTAAAGAGCGTAGGTAACTTTTCTGGAGCGCCACTGGACCGCACTAACTATAAATAAACCACGTGGGTAAATTTGTTAATATAAATTCATCTTTTTCTTCTTATTATTATTTTTATTTTTATTATAAATAAATTATTGGTGGCGCGGGAGCACGGAGACTAAGCCCCACGGCACCGCGCAAACTATAATTAAAGAACGTGGGTAAACTTAGTGTTATGTTCTTCTTTTCTTTATTATTATATTATTTTTCAAACGCTTATATCTTAAAACCAGTATTCCTCCCTCGTTACTGATTGATCAAAAAAACATGGGTTCTTTAAAAATCGTTGAAAATTGCGCAATAATTCTTGGAAACTACTTTTTATTGATAAATAATATGTGTTTTATTTATAATATTAAAACTGTTAAAAAAGTATATCTCGGCAACGGCATGATTATAAACATATGTTATTGCGAAGCTAAAACTATAGTTTATTAGGCTATTTTTTTAATTTAATTCAAAAAAACAAATTTTAGACTAGCCTTGAAAAATGCTCTAAGATTAGAGCAGGAAAAAAGGGCGATTTTCCCAGGGAGTATGTTTAGACAAAAAAGATGTGGACTAAAGATGAATTCTATCAGGATGAAAATGACTAGGTGGTAAAGTAACCACTCGTCCTTTGAGAAAATATCACGTGGAGAGAAACACCTGACGCAATTTAATAATAATTGGTTAAATCATCTCTAAAAACTTTTTTTTATTATTTTTATTCTCAAGCGTTCATTCTTTTTTTCTTCCTGACGACAAACGGTTACGCCCTGAATTTCAGCCTGTAGGATTTTAACTTTAGTCTGAGATGGATATTATGTGGACTATAGGAAATTTGCATTTGGTTTGTGCAGCTGCTCAATTAATAAAAATTTCTGCGATATGATAATGATTTGTTTATACATTGATCTAATCACACAGCACTTTTCCATTTTTTTAGTCTGATGAAATGTCAATTGAAAAAATCATACTCACAGCAATCTTTAACAAGCGCGAAATCGCCACATTTTCAAAATTATAGTTGTTTCTTACACATACAAATATAGCCTTCTAATTTTCAGAAAAAAAGGGAAAGAAAAAAGGAAAAAGGGGCGATTTTCCCCGGGAGTATGTTTAGATAGAAAGGATGTGGACTAGTCTGAGATGGATATTATGTGGACTACAGGAAATTTGCATTTGGTTTGGGCAGCTGCTCACTTAATAAAAACTTCTACCATATGATAATGATTTGTTTATACATTGATCTAATCACACAGCACTGTAGAATTTTTTTTAGTCTAATGAAATGTTAATTGAAAAAATTATACTCACAGCAATCTTTGACAAACGCGAAATCACCACTTTTTCAAAATTATAGTTGTTTCTTACACATACAAATATAGCCTTCTAATTGAAAAAGTGGCGATTTCGCGCTTGTTAAAGACTGCTGTGAGTATGATTTTTCAATTGATATTTCATCAGACTAAAAAAAATGCAACAGTGCTGTGTTATTAGATCAATGTAACAAATCATTATCATTATCATCATTATTAAACAAATCATTATCATATGGTAGAAGTTTTTATTAAGTGAGCAGCTGCCCAAACCAAATGCAAATTTCCTGTAGTCCACATAATATCCATCTCAGACTAGTCCACATCCTTTCTATCTAAACATACTCCCGGGGAAAATCGCCCCTTTTTCTTTTTTTCTTTCCCTTTTTTTCTGAAAATTAGAAAGCTATATTTGTATGTGTAAGAAACAACTATAAATTTGAAAAAGTGGAGATTTCGCGCTTGTCAAAGATTGCTGTAAGTATAATTTTTTCAATTGACATTTCATCAAACTAAAAAAATGGAAAAGTGCTGTGTGATTAGATCAATGTATAAACAAATCATTATCATATGGTAGAAGTTTTTATTAATTGAGCAGCTGGCCAAACCAAATGCAAACTTCCTATAGTCCACAAAATGCCCATCGCAGACTAGTCCATATCTTTTCTGTCTAAACATACGCCTGGGGAAAATCGCCTTTTTTTTGCTCTACTTTTAGAGAATTTTTCAAAACTAGTTTAAAAAATTTATTAAAACTCTTTTTTAATAAGATTCCTTATTTTAATCATAAGTCGTTATTCTAAAAATTTGAAGATTTCTTGAACATTAAAAACCATTTGTAGATTTTATTTACAAGATTAGGGTTTGACAATAGAAGTCCATTCATGAGGCGTAAATAATAATTATTAGAGTTATTATAATATCATTGTTTATATCAAAAATATATAACCCCAGAGAATTGTCGGCTATATGTACAGTAAATTTTTTAACTAAATTTCATAAGAAATGATGCACATTTTACTTTTCGGCGCTACTTTCTGTGCACGTAATAAAAATTTTCTTGCACAGTGATATTTCGTACTCCAAACTCGTTTTTCTGACACGTTTACAAAATCGCTGCGTACAAAATATTAGCAGAAATTTGTAATAATTGCTATTAAACTCGCTTATGAGTGAGTTTTTCTAGGAAAGTTTATTGTACAACTCGACATTTGTTTGGATTAAATTATATTCTTACTTTTATCAAAAATATATAATATACCGAAAAATGTGCAATTCCTATATAAAAAAGTGCGGAAAAGATACTGTCCGGGCCGCCTAAATTTTTGCGTGTTGGTTTAATACTGTCCAACACGCAAAAATTTGTGCGGCCCGGACAGTATTACACTTTTGAGCATATATGAAGTGAAATTAAATCAATAAATGGCTATTATAATAGCTTCCTCTCCATTTTAACTCGCCGAATTAAAATGGCTACTATGCCATTTTACTTAGGCTTTTACTCAGATTTTGCTTAGGCTTAGGTTTCGCTTACGCTTAGCTTAGGTTTTGTTTATGCTTATATTTTGCTTAGGCTTAGCTTAAATTTTCTCTAGGCTTAAAGGTTTTGCTTAGGCTTAGACTTACTTTAGCTTTTGCTTAGGCTTCGGTTTCGCTTAGGCTTAGAATTTAAGCTTGAGTTTTTCTCAGACTAAATTTTGCTAAAGCGTAGCTTAGATTTTGCTAAGGCTTAGCTTAGGTTTTGCTTAGGCTTAGCGTAGTCTATGATTTTCTTTACCGTTTTTGGGGTAGGTTTTGGCCCTTCTCACCCCGGGCCCGTCCCCGGCCCCGGCATCAGCAATAATTCTGCCCCATTCCATCCCTAGATATGAGGATTCTAACAAGTTAGGAATCGCAAAAATCGATCCCGTAGTTATCGAGCTCCTATAGAGCGCAACGACAGACAGACATACAGATACACTAGATGCAGACAGAAACGAGTGGGCCCAATGGGCCCTTTTCTGCCCTCTCATTTTTGCTTAGATTTTCATAGGTGAACGTCTTTTTTCTAACTATCTTTAATAAGATTTAATTTAAATTGATATCTTTAGCGAAACAAGCATTATCTTATCTTTTTAAAAATCTTACTCGAAAACATAATTTTTAATTTTATTAAAGAACCATAAAATTTTAAAACGATATGATTTTGTTATTTTTTGCCGCTTGTTTTATGTTTTATGTGGTACCACAAAAAGCAAAATGTCCAAGTCAAGTAGCATAATGAGAAAAGAAATCTACAAGAAAAGTATCAAAGTAGCAGTGTGATTTCTTGCAAAATTTGAGTCAAAATACTTTACCACCGGACTTTCTCTTTGGTTATTTATATTTTTTGCTATTTTTAATCAGTATGCAGTATATAACACATATCTCTCAACAAACTGATTATTCTGCTGACGAAATTCTACAATGATGTAATTATGTTTGTTTGCAGTCGAAATAGTAAAAATCATATACTACTTATGTTGTATGCTTCAAACGACCCAATATTAGTGAAAGTAACCCATTAAACCTTCTAGTTATTGGCTTTAATATCAATAAGTGAGTGCCAAACCAGTTATATGTCAAAATTTTAAAAAAATCGATTTTTAATGAAAACGTGTCCATCGGCCTTTTTGTGCACCAGTTCGGAAAAAATAAGTAAAAGTCTTCATATAATCGTCAATAAACAATTATTTTATGTTATAAAAAATTCCATTGGTGAATTTTTTGTTTATTAAACGTTTACCAATAAATGACAGCAAAAAATTACTAAAAATAAAAATGAATGCAACGCAAATATGAACAAATTTAACGCAACACATATTTTAAATCAATAATCAATAATTTTTACAAAAAACCATTTTAAATGACAGAAAAAAAATTCACTATAATTCAGTATTGCACCTAAAGGTAAAGTATACTAATTTATGGTGTATTTTATGGCTTTCTAATTAGTATTAATCGGTGTATCAAGTCAGCATACCAAAAATTAATTCCGAACGGTTAACGAGTTATTTATGAGAATACCGCTTAGTTATTTCCAATGTTTTTATACACCATTTTTTCAAAGAAAATAATTCAACCAAACGGATATAAATAAAACTTGTAGGGAAACTTGCTAGGATCCAAAAAGCTTGTGTCTAAAATTTGGCCCAATTTAAAAAAATAAGAAAAGAGTACTGCCATTTTAAAAACAAAACTAATTGGTTTTTACAGTTGGTGTGTTTTTTTGTGGTTATTCTGGTATTTTCAGCTAACTATAGCCAAAGTTTTACTTTTAAAATTTGCAAACTACATATAAAAAAGACATTTCACTTCTTTAAATTTTAGATTTTGTAATTGTAAAAATGTTTTAAAACACACCATAAACCAAACACTAAACGTCATTTATGGAATATGATGTTTTTAAAATGACATTATTCATCTAAGACTTTTCAGAATTAAACCAAACTTAAAATTTAAAGCTTTTTGGTACCATAGCATGAATCATAGTAAGTTTTGATTATATTCGTTCGGTAGAAACATTTTTAGAATTAATTAAAATGTAATTGGAAAGCAATAAAAAATACACCACGAATTTAGTATACTGCACCTTTAAAGAAGATATGAGAATATGACAGTCAGGGTTTAAAAGCAGGTTTGAGAAGAAAAAAAGTGAGCAAGTGTTGTCTCAAAAGTAGGTAAGAGGTGTTAATGACTATTATTTTACTGATGATGGTAAGAAACCGTTAAAATGTATTAAATTTAGGAGAGAATGATGGTAGCTGAAATCTAATGATTTAAATAAAAAATATTCACACTCCTTTTTGGAGCAGGAGTGACTTAGCAAAATAATAAGACAAACAAATACAATCAAATAATTTTTGAGTTTCAAAGCCGTAATTAATACTAATGTACTATTTACGCGATAACTGCATAACAACAGTTTATTATAAATATAACATAACAAAAGTTTATTGTGTCTTGCGTTATATTTTTGATTGTCATATTTTTCCACTTTTTTATTTTCAACAATATTACATAATTTATATGTATGAGGTATATTAAGGATTGACAAGTAATATAGATATTAAAAAATTATGTATTTGTTATGTCATATGTAATATTAATTTTTTTAGAAATATGTGTATTTTATAAATTAAGGTCAAACGGTATGGAAAAAAAACAAATAGGTATTCGGGAAGAAATATGAGGGTATTTCTTTTCTATCACAAGATAATATTTACTACCAAAAAATTTAAATTTCTATTTGTTTTATGTCTGTTTGTCAAACAAACAAATACAAAAATGGTAAAAATCTAGTCCAATCCTAAAAGGCTCTTAGCTTTTCCGAAATCTTCCTCACCACTAAGAACCCAAGCAATGAAATCTTCTTTCTTGCGGCCCCTAAATTCGCCGCTAGCTGGAATCCTATTGGCGTTAGCTGAAGCGGGTCTTTCCGGGGGTCGGGTATCCTGAATTTTAGGTTCTGGAGCCGGAGGCTCTGGGGTTGGTTCCTCCACCTTGATCGGTGGCAATGAAACTGTTTCCTCTTTCGGCTCCACTAACGAAACCGGCTCATTCTCTTTTTGCGTATGCTGTAAAGATTATCATGGGTGGCGCGGGAGCGCCACGGGGCGATTTAGCCCCGTGGCGCCGCGCCAACCATTATTAGAGAACGTGGGTAAATTTTGGAATTCAGAACCTTCTTCTTCTTCTTCTTCTTCTTATTATTATTATTATTATTATTCCAACGCTCAATCGTTAAAAGCGATATTCCTCATTCGTTACTGATTAATCAAAAATAAACATGGGCTCATTAGAAAGAAGAAGGAATTACGCAACTTTCTTAGGAAACACTTTTTTCATTTACGTCCCTGTTATCGATTTATTGATCAAAATAAAAAAATTGAAAAACAGGCAAATAAAAACTCCCAACCGCACAAATAAAAACGCCTTTTGGCAACAATAAGGATTGCACAGAGCTGACAACGAACATTCCCTCATAGAAACCGCACAAAAAAGGCAGACGGGTTTTAATTGGTGGCAGAAACGGAACAAGTTCCCAGTGCCGTCTGCTTCAACCCCGCGGAAAACGGGGAAAACAACAGAGTAATTTTTAAATTCTTGCATTACTGATGACAAAATTAATTCAAAGTTTTATTTAAAAAATAATAATAAGCGTCGGTGGCGCGGGAGCGCCACGCGCCGGTTTAGCCCCCCAGCACCCTGCATACTATATTTAATTACTTATTATTTTAATTAAATAAATTATTGAAATCGGTTGCTTGAAAGTTTGAAAATCATATTGTTAAATATATTTAGTTTGATTTTACACTTCTTTTATTTTTGCCAAGTCCATTGTAATCAATTACGTTATAATAGCGTAAGTTCCTTAAGAATATATTTATTTGTTTATGATTAAATTAACTAAAAAACCGTAATTCGTTTATGATTAAATTAACTAAAAAACCGTAATTCTAAACAACTCTGCAGAATCTTTTTTCATATAAAAAACCCCCGAATCTGCTACTTTTTAGTCCCGCTTCGTTTAAGTCCCGGAAAAAAATCACTGCGAGCTTCGTTTCAGTCCCGCTTCGTTTTAGTCCCGCTTCGTTTTAGTCCCGCTTCGTTTTAGTCCGGCTTCTTTTTAGTCCCGCTTCATTTGAGTCCCACTTCGTTTTAGTCCTGGCGGAAAATACATTCATCAACTTGTATCATTTTTCTGCGTGCAGTCTTTTTGTGCAAGATATTTGCATAATTAAAAAAATCGATTTATTTATGTTTATTTAAAAAATCGCCTAAAGTTCAGTAGGCACAGCCAGCTGTTGTTTTTGTTTTCTTAATCCCCGGATGTTATTTATTACGTAACACGTGTGTAATAAATAATTAGCATATGTTCAAAAAGAAGGCTTTTGAATTAAATTTAATTAATGTGTACAAAAAAAAATTATAAAAATCTTTATACACACTTTTATATACATAAATATATGTATGTGTTCCGAACTTCCAATATCATACTCTGGAGCTCCGGCCATTTAAGACGAAGATATCACCGCAGCTCTGACCATTAAATGAGCGATTTCAAACTTATGTATAAACTTATGTAATAATTAGATTCATTTATGTTAAAAAAACTATTCTATTTGCTTTTATATGATCCTTTTTATTGATATGTGATTCCTTTTATGATTTCTTACAAACATCTAATTGTAAAACAAAATTTTGGTTAAAACGTATACCAACAAATTAGTGACATTAAAAGCAAATTAAATGAAAAAAATATTTTATTAACGTTTTTATGTTTTATATTATAGATTCTGAATTTATTGTTTTCTTTTGTGTATTTGGATGCGATAATAATAAAAATGAAGCAGATATAAAATAAAGAAATTTTCTAAAATTAATATAAAATTTTCTGAAAAAAATAAAATATTTTTATATTTTATTTACTTTTTTAATTTGGAAATACTTTTGTATTTATAAATTTATTGTTTGGTTTTTAAAGAAGTAATACCACAAATCAAATTCCTGTAACGCCCGGATCATACAACTTTGTTACTGAACCGATATAATTAAAATTTATGAATGTTGTTGAATTGGGCTGGAGAAACCAAAATATTTAATTTGAAGTAGATTAAGATTAAATAAGTAGTTTTGTATTAAAAGAGTACTCCATTCAGGGCATTATAGAAATTTGGTTTGCGACAGTCCTTATTTAATTGCAATAAACTAAACGGGGCAAAAAACTAAAAATAGTTTTGACGTCCACATAAAGATTAAGGTTTTGTTTTAAAAGAGTAGTCCATTTAGGGCGTTATAGAAATTTGATTTGTGACAGTGTTTCTTTAATTACAGTAAACTAAACGGGTTAAAAAACTAAAAGAGTAGTCTATTTAGGGCGTTATAGAAATTTGATTTGTGACAGTGTTCCTTTAATTACAGTAAATTAAATGGGTTAAAAAACTAAAAATAGTTTAAATAAATGAAAAAATTTTAAAATTCTTAAATCCATGCAAAATGAATAAAATAAGCTTAGAAAATTGGTACAAAGGTCTTTGTATAAAACAAAATATTGCGGCAAAATGACTTGCGCGGATTTTTCGCCGCGGATTTTTCGTCAAGACTGAAATGAAGCTTGCAGCGTTTTTTCCGGGACTGAAACGAAGCAACGTAGCAGGAATTAGTTTATACATAAGTTTGAAATCGCTCATTTAATGGTCAGAGCTGCGGTGATATCTTCGTCTTAAATGGCCGGAGCTCCAGAGAGTATGATATTGGAAGTTCGGGACACATACATATATTTATGTATATAAAAGTGTGTATAAAGATTTTTATAATTTTTTTTTGAACACATTAATTAAATTTAATTCAAAAGCCTTCTTTTTGAACATATGCTAATTATTTATTACACACGTGTTACGTAATAAATAACATCCGGGGATTAAGAAAACAAAAACAACAGCTGGCTGTGCCTATTAAAGTTTAGCAGTACTGTACCTGAACGAAGTACGTTAGA
>JASAMX010032878.1:0-23728 GCA_030248175.1 Microlaimidae sp. YZB2_3
GATTACAGTAATCACAAATAGGACGTCCATCCTGTGTCCATTGTCTGTGTGGGTAGTGTTTCCACAGAGGATTGCTTGACCGCCTTGACTATTTTGTTCTTGCTTGTTCGGGTCTCAATCGCAACGGCTTTGTTCGTTCTGATTTCGCGGGTTATTTCCATTACTAACACCTTGACGCGATATCCCGTGAGCAGCTCTCCTCCCCCCGCGGTAGGAGGCACTTCCCCCACCACGTTAAAAGAAGATGCTGGCGCGGAGTATGCGACAAGGAGTTTTTTTATTTAAGTGCCGCCTTGATTAAATCTTCAGCCTTATTAGCTTTACGAACTGCTTGCACATATTTAGTTGGACGATCAACCATGCCTAGCTCACGTTTAATATCGGGTTTTAAACCGTTCCAGAAGTAACAGATACGATTTTCATCACGCTGTACAGGGCGAGTATGCTTCCGCTGGGTAACTTGCATTGACAAGCTTACAAATTTGAACAGCAAACTGCTCTACTGTTTCATTTTCTGCCTGAACTCTGGTATGCAACTGATCAGCAACAGAGTACCCATTTAGTCTTCAAAAGTTTCCTGCAACTGCTTAGAGGACTAGGCTATAGTTGTCTCGAATATAGGGCGTCTAGATTATCATAAGTTTGTTTGGCTAGTCCTTCAAGGGCATGACCTATATAGAGGATTCGATTTTCCCACGCTACTCCTCCTGATTCCATTTATGGACTGAAATCCCCTCAAGCCCAAGCTCCGAAAGCTATGGTGTTTTTTCACCGCTAAATTTCTTAACGGAGGGGGAGAAGAGTTCGGCAAAATCGTATTTCATATACCGAATTTTCTTTTGTTGAGAAAATGTGGCACTACTGAAATTTGGTTAGCAAAAAAAATATTGATTTTGGGTTCGTAAAGGAGGTTCAGTTTGTGCCTTAGGAACAACTTCAGCCAATGTATTGGGGTGGAATAGGAAGTGCTCCAATAGCCCCGCGCACAACTACTCATCCCCGCAACATCGTGCTATCGTTTGCGCTGCTCAGTTCTGGGAAAATAGGGTCATGGCGGTTTCCATGACCTGTGCCAAACTTGCTACTTGTTGTTCGAGGTTTCCGAAATCAGGAATTTTGGTTGGGGTTTCCCTCAGGACTGGGAGTTCCCCACTTTCCCCCCCCTGCCTGGAAGGAGGTTGGTATGTGTCTGAATCCTCTGAGGATTCTGTAGTCGAAAACTGACCTTTTTGAACCTTTTTACGACCTTTAACTGTTTTAACAGTCTGTGACGACCCTTCATGTTCGGGGGGCTCACCGATGGCGGAGAAGACCTCGCCTTCTTCTTCTTCTCAGTTAAGAGTACCCCCTTGGTTACTAAATATATTTATCCCAACAAGGTCTCCTGGCGAATCGATTTGCCCATTTTGACCGGTTATCCGAGTGGACCGACCGTTCCTGTTTGATGAGTCCCGTCAAAGTTGGCGACGCTTTGCCCATTCCTCGCGCTCCTTGGCTTTTGCTAGTTGGCGCTGTTTTTCCTTTTCATCGGATATTGATGTCTTGGAGACTTTTGTCCTGCGTCTTGCATCTGTAGTAACTGAAGTAGGAGGGTCGGTCAACTGTTCGGATAACCCAGTCTCCCCCTTATTCAAACCAGTGGGTTGTAGAGTGGTATTGCTTAGCATTTCCTGCAGTCCCGCTGGGTTAACTCTTGATGTACTTGGTACATCAAAAGTTACTGCATCGGCTGGAATATCTAAAACATGGTAATTTATGTCCTCCCTACCTGCTGACTGTTCAATATTCGGATCACCCACCGAACCTCCAAGTGGGTTGAGGCCTTGACCTATGGTTGAGGTTTTTAAATGAGGTGATGTCCGTTCGGTCATTTTAATATCTATAATTGATTTTTATTTTTTCAAAAAAATTTACAAGCTTGTAATCCTTGCCTCACATAAATTCTGGGAGGGACCTACGGAGGGTATACACGATAAGCAATATATAATATAATAATACACAATAATAATCCTAGATGCAAGGATTACCTTAAAGTCAGCTTTTAAAAACGAATTTAAAAAAAAAAACGAATAAAAAGAAAAAATTAAGTGCGACAAGCAAATCGAATAACTAAAGAAATTTAGAGCACCACGGTGGTAATAGAATACCAAAATCTTTAGTTATCGGCTCCAATATGTAGCGGGCGCACAAGGGTCAAGCCGGTAATTGAGGGTCTTGCGGTTTACTTATCTTACACACGATTTACTTATTGTAGTTATTATAAAAACTTATACCGCACTTTCCTTGACTTAGCTCAGTCGTATTATACACTATAAAGAAGTTTGCACGTATGACCTTCAGTGTTTTGACCTTATGAAGTGGGGGACACACGACACACCCTCTTGACCGGGGCGGTCAAGTCAGTTCACGAAAAGGGGTTACGGTAAGGGTGAGTTGGAAAAGGAGGAATTCTTCGCGAATTCCTTTTCAAATATTACTGCAAACAAGACTATATCCACGATATGCTGCAGGTCTGCTGAGCGAGGACCATATTCACTGTAGTGAATAATGTTCTACAATAATTTATACAGTAAAACATTACCGTGTTGGGGCAGAAAAATAAGAGCGTTATGGGCCTCGCTCTCTTCAAAAAGTAGGGCTGAAATTTTAAATGAATCTCACCGAATATTGGAAGAGAAGTATGGGTAGGCTAGTTAGCTGTGGGTAAGGGTCTGGTATGAAACATTAAAATTACCAGAACGATTTTAGAAGCTTATTTGTGAAGTCTGAAGGTGTCAGACTTCTACAAAAATACACGCAGAAAAAAGTGTAAGTGCAATTGGTTCGTTACTTGCAGTAGCCTCACCAACAAGGTAATTTATTGATTGAAACCTTGAAGTAACGGGGTTGAAAATTAACGGTGGAAGTGGACTCGAGCTTTGCTCAAGTTCTTCAAAAAGTTACTTCAAGACCTCAACCAAGGTGTGCTTGAAAAATAACAAAGCTACTGAACTGGGAAAGAACAGCATAAGTTACAAAGCAGTGTTTCTACGCAAGGTTTAGTTTTTAACAAAACATTAAAAATACTAGAGCACTTCCAACAGTTCATTAGGGGGAAAAATGAGGGATTGGCTCAAGGTTGAGATTTCGTGGTTTTAATGTGTCGTGTGGGATCTGTATCGTTTGGTTTGGATGCGATTTTTAAGCTTATTTTATTTAGAAATGATAAACACTTGGTTTATGTAATTTGTGAATGGTTGCTGCGTTGGCAGACAGATTTATTGCGGCGATAAGAGGTTACACAAAGGATTACAATAAATGTTTATTTTATGCCTAATTACACAGACGTAACAGACCGCGTTGCGGCGAGCAAGTGAGCAGAAATTATATTGCACTGCATTTGAGCAATTTGATTAACTGAGTTCGGCAAAAAGACTAAGTTTTGAAAACGCTTTGAAAGACGCTAAGGCTAATGTTTTTAGCCGTTAAAAAAACACAATTTAGAATTTAAAAACAAAATAAATCATTATTTTTCTAATTTAGTTACAGGCTATGTTTTGAATTATGTTTTAATGTTTGATTTTTAAGAAATTTACTTAATTTTTTGACAAAAGATATTTTTACGAAACGGTGGTTGTCTTTGACGAAAACCCACCGAGGGTTTATGTAAATTGCTAGCTTATTTAAAAGAAACTACCAATTAAGTTGGTAGGTTACATGCAAAGTTCTTTATCTTAAAATACCTGTACCATTCGTGGCCATTCCACCAAGGGTGCTTCGTTAATGTCGCCCTAATCTCAAGGAGTAGTTATATGCTGCTATAAGCGATTGTTTTGACACGCGCGGCGACAGGCGCGGGCTACTGTAATTTGATTACAGCACGTACATTAATATATTTTAAAAAATATTTAAATTGAAAATAAAGACGTGATTCAACGCGAGTGTAATGACCACTTAAGAAATGAATTGATATTGTTAGTTTAATTAACCTAAACTGCTCAACGCTATCCGCCACACAGTTTAGAGTATTATTAAATGATGTTCAGAAAATAAATTTTGTTAAATTAAGAACCTATAAACACTAAATGTTAGCATTTCGGATTTTTAAGCTCAAAGATCAACAATTTGAGTACAATAGTTATTGGATAAATTAAGCTTTAAAATCAATGTTTATAGTGTAGGTTGTTAATAAAATAACAAAACTTACTATTAAATAATATACATATAGAGTTTCCTAATGGTACTTAATTATTATAATAGCCTTATTGTATAGCTGAATCAGAATAAATTTTAAAATTTATTTTTTTATATTATAATAATTTATTAGGTGATTATTCGAGATCAAAATAACTACCTACGTGTTAAAATAAGGTCTGCATTAAGGACTGATTGTATAGCCACTTGTTTTGAACAGTAAAAATTTTTCTAGTTTCACATGAGAACCATAAAGTAATTTTAAACAACATAGTAGAGAGCTAACATACATGTATCTTTATGCGTTGTTTTGTTTTTTTTTTTAAACTGGCCACCGCAATATAATAATAAAATTTAAAAATTTTTTAAAATTAAAATAATTTTTTACGGAGAGAATTTCGATAATTGTTAATTTAATTAATTATTAATTCGATTAATTAATTATTAATTCGATTAATTAATTAATTCGATAATTAAAACTGCATAACATTGGCGGATTTCTTCAAAACTATGTAAAAGTTTACTAAACAAACTTTTTCAATTATAATTGTTTTTTGTTCAGTAAATTTTCCTTCAAAAATACGTAATAAAAAATAACAACGAAGGAAACAATCATTATTTTATTTTTAGGTAAGTTTACAATATAAATATATTTAATCGTGACAATTACTGAAACTTAAAAGTGCGGTGCGGAGTCAAATTTTTTATCTTCGAGTTTGATATTTTTTGTGAAAACCTTACCCCTCCCCCCAATAGCCCACAAAGTTTTTTCAACAGAGTATCTCCAGTGGTTCAGGAGTTATGACCTCCCAAAAATTGGCGTTTTTTGATCATTCTGTACTGAAAAATTGCTCAATGAGTATAACGATTTAAGTTACAAATTATGTACTCAAAGAAAGCGACTATTTTCTATTTTAATTTGATACCTTGATCTTTAAGATTGGTGCAGTATTTGTTGAGATATTGCGTTTTCCGTACAAAAAACCCTCGATTTTTTCGCTAAACAACACGAAGTGAAGGAAAAAAGGTTGGTCAAACTTCACAAAATCATTGCCGTCGTTTGGTGTTTTTAACGAAAAATTTAGGGGTTTTTTGTAAGGGAAACGCAATATTTCGACAAATGTTGCAGCAATCTTAACGATCAAGGAATCAAATTAAAGTAAAAAATAACCGCTTTCTTTGAGTACATAATTTGTAACGTAAATCGTTATACCCATTGAGCAATCTGTCACGACAGAATTGTTGAAAAACGCCATTTCGGGGGGTCATAACTCCTGAACCACTAGAGATATTTTGTTGAAAAATATTTTGTAGGATATTGGGGGCAGGGGCAAGGTTTTCACAAAAAATCATAAATCGAAGAAAAAAAGTTTGACTCCGCAGGTCCGCACCGCACCTTTAAGGTAGAACTTCACAGTTTTGACCACTTGGACTACAAGTCGAATATCATTATAAATATTAATTTTTGCCCGATAAAAGTGGGGTGCTATAAAAAGTTAAGAATCTGTGCTATCCAGTGGTTATAAAAACATCACCGAAAAGTTTGTCCAGTTCGCAACAAATGTCCATGGGTTCTACCTCTGAAAACCACAATAAGGTCTTTTAAAAAAAATTGATTTGTTATTTTTGGGCGAAATTTTATAATAAATTAGGTTAATGTAGGGGGCAATTTCAGTGGTGGTTTGGGTTCAAAATGATCTCAGGATTTTTTTTAAATTGCAAAAAAGACTTTTTTTTACAAAAATATATAGTAAAAAAAATCCTGAAGTCCTTTTTTAATCGTTTATAATAAAAAAAATGGTAAAAGCCTATATCTAAATATTTCCAAACTTTCGTTTAAAAATAACGAATCAATTTTTTTAATTTTCGTTTAATTTTTTTTTAATTGACGCCGAGAAACTACATTTTGAACCATTCCTTTAAAAGGTGCTTTTAATTGAAAATCCCCGCGGACCCAGTAGCCAAGTGGTTAGTACGGCGCGCTCGGATCCCCGGATCCATGTGTTCGAGTAGCCGACCATAATTTTAATGCCGAAAAAAAAAATTTTTTTTTTATTTTTTAGCTTTTTAATTTAAAAAAATGTTTTATTATTTAAGATACGCTAAATAGAAAATAAAAAAATAGAATATTTTTGGTAATAAACTTTATTAATGTTTTGTATTTTTGACATGTATTTTATTAATGTCATTTGATGATTGTGGACGATAACGTTTTTTTACAAAAAAATGAATGTAAAAAATTGAATCAGCAGGTCAAACTACGTATAGTAAGATGTAATTCAAAAAAATTTGTCGTCAAAAAAAAACTGTGAAGTTCTACCTTAAGCAAATAAATCATTATAACTTTTAAAGTTTGTTTGATAAGCGATCACCTCGTGATAATTTTAATCAATTCTGACAATATTCCGACGACCTAGCTTGCGGTCAAATATAGCTGATATGTCAAATTATATAAACCGTACGGTCTAGCTTGCGGTCAAATAACAGGCGAACATGATGGTCAGAACGCTCCTACTTAAACGGAAATTGTCCACTATTAAAGATTTCCACAGAGTTATTACGCTATAGAATAACTTTCAGCAAATGAACAATCACGACGGTTAATTCAATTTACACAAAGGTTTCGAGAAGAATTGAAAGTAATTGGTATATGACGTTGGTGAACTAAAAAATGAACATAAAAAGTTTAGACAACCAAGTATTTTGCTCTTTTTTTCAACATTTTACTAAAACAAACGATTGTATGTATTTTTTTACTCATGTTTTTTTAGTTAACCACCATTGTATACCAATTATTTCTATTTCTTCTCGAGACCTTTGTGTACATTGAATTAATCGTCGTGATAGTTCATAACTTTCGCCTTGCAAATTACTTGATCTTCAATAAAAACTGGAGATCGCAATTTTTAGCTCTTCCCAGTTTCATTCCCACAAAGCAAAACATATAGTCGCAAATTACGGATAGTACTCACCATTTGAGGATCCTTTATCAATTTTAGCGTGAAAATCTTATTTAAAGTTAATAACTGATTTTTATTTTCAGGGTCCCCACTTGCCTCAGATTCCGCAAACGTCGCATTCGGACGCAGGTACGATCCGTAGTACCGCTTACAGTCGAGAACCCTCTATGGCCGTGGCGGGCGTCAAAGCGGGGCTCCAATCCCCATCCAGGGGCTCTCACCTCCCTTCCATATGAAACCCTGTGTACAAAAACACTTTAAGAAGACTATGTACTTTTTCAATTTTGAATGGATATTATATTCCAGCCGTTCTGCTATATTGCGTCAGGGGATTTTAAACATCATTTAACAATATTTCGAGGCATGACCGTCGAATGGTAGGCGTCCATTACGGATTTCCGCTTATTCTCCGATTTCAATCCGAATAACGCAACGGCTTGGCAGTCAGACAGTGTCCTGCATTAGCATTATTACTTTTCTTGCTTGCAAAGCCTGTTAAGTTTCTCCTGAATTAAAGAAAAAAACTCGCGGTTTATTCGTCATTTTTATAAAAAGTAATAAATTATTAAACTACATTATTATTGCTGCACGGTTAGTATACTTTTGATTTAGGTTATATCGTAAAACACCTTTACGCGGATCCGACGTTTTTGTTCAGGGAGAAAAATAGGTGGACCATAACCCAACGTCTCACTGACCAAAGTCACATAGAAGGTGTTCAATTGTAGAAAGTGCGTTTGCAACTGTCAAATCACCCTAATTTTTTGTTGGCAAACCGCCCATAAACTACTGAACATACTTTTACTAAACTGAACATCATACGGAACGGCCAATCAAATCGGGAACGGGACACGAGGGTACTGGACACGAGGGTACTGGACACGAGGGTACTGGACACGAGGGTACTGACGAGCAAAAAACATAACCTTCCCGCATAAATCGGGATAAACTTATTGCATAACAATAGTTTGTTTTGCTTAAATATCATAGTTTGTTTGACTGACTTTAAAGATAGGATTTTAAAAATAAAATTTTTGAGAAGACATAAAACAAAAATAATAATTTTATAACATTAAAACATTTTCGTGTAATTTGTCTACGTTTTCTTGCATGTTTTTATATAATAACTAGCTTTATAAATGCTGAGAATTTATGAGACGACTCTAAAGATAATAAACATTAAGGTTGTTGTTATGCTTTGATTATGAAATTTTTGTGGTTATTTTTCGTGGAGTGCGAATAAATGAATTAATAATTTTACTATTAATAACGTTTCAAAAACATGTTAGTAAAATATTTTCCGTAAAACAATTGTTTGCCTTTTTTAACAGTAAATTATTCGGCATTTTTTAAAAGTACAATATTTTTAAAATATTATGATAAAGTTTAGCTTAATGTTTGGGTTTTGCTTAGGCTTAGGGAAATAAAATTTACCGTGCAATGGGTTTCGAAGTCTCCCAAAGATCCGTTGTTTAAATATTTTACTCACGACTCTATACTTAGATTGAAATGGAATCTATACTTAGATTGAAACGCATAAAATATCATACATGAAAAATCTTACAATTGTATGTTTTTTTATTAAAAACACATTTTGTTTGCCCTGTCTTAAATGATCAACATGTGTTCAAGTGAATTCCTTAAGCTAGAGTGAATTAAAAAAGGCAAAAAGTTATTTTTTACATTTCTACTGCTACAATCTATTTTTGCAGAAGTTATTTTTTCCAAAGATTTTATCAAAAAACTCAATTATTTTAATCAAGAGTCGATAAAAATAGTCTAAATATAAAAATGACAGCAAAAAAAAACTGCAATTCGCTTTGTATTTTCGTAGGAGTATATGTTTTAGAAAAAACAGTAATTAAATAACTTTTTGGCGTTCTCATTTCACTCATGATTGTTTAATATTAACTCTTTGGTTTTTTTAAAGGCAGGGTTTCGAAGCTCCAGAGATTAGGAGATAGCTTCAAACATTATCATTGTTTTTATTAAAAAGCGATGGTATAAACTGTGTGTAAAATAACCTTTAAAAATTTCGTGTTTTAGTATGTTTTTTTAAGTATTTACGTAGTTTTTTTATTATTAACTTGTATTATTTTTAAAAGAAAAAAATGTTATTTATAATTAAATACCAAGCGATTTTATGTAACGTTTAATTGTCTACACGTTCAAACAATTACAATTTAATTGAGCTCAGCTCAGCTCATTTCGACTAAAAATTTACATATTTCTGGCAAACGTATTTTTTCTTAGCTCAGTACCCTCGTGTTTAGTACCCTCGTGTCCTAGAATTATTAAATCAGCTATTGCCAACTATTGCCATGCAAATTCAGCGACATCGGATAAAAATTATTTCTTATGTGACTTTGGTCGATTGACCAATGAAAACTTTAAAACGTTTGACGTCACTGATATGAATCAATCAGAAACCACAAAGCTAGGGAATTGAACTAAGGCTACAAATTTTGCTTTAAATGCTTTGTTACGTGATAATATCACAAATATATAACATAAAAATAAAGGAAAAATATGCGACTTTTTTATTGTACAGAAATATTTATTGCCCAAACTAGAGCGCGCCCTAAAAAGAATCTTCAGTGCCTTTAGCTTGTAGAACGCGCCCTAATTAGAGTTATATCGACCTAATAAAGGCCCTCTTAAAAAATGATTTCAAAAAAAACTATTCAATTTTTTAAAAAAAAATATGACTTATATAAATTTTAACAGAAAAAAATTGTGAATTTTGAGAATGTAATAAAACTATTTATTTTATAATAAAAACTAGTAATACATAAAAAATTGAAGTGATTAAGTTGACTTTTTTGACGGACTTAATAAGGGTCATTACACGCTTTAATTAGGTCTAATGAAATTTCTAACTAGAGCGCACCCTAGTTAGGACAATAAATATGCATGAGTAATATATAAAGTTGCATATCCTTTAATGCTTTGGATGGTATTATAAGTGGGGTTATATTTGTGGTTATATTTGACACGTGAAGAAACTAACCCACCTACGTTTGTTTTACCTTTAGAAATAGTTTTCAAAGAAATCCCTAGTGTTTTCTTACTTTGGCGCCTTAAGTAATCCATTAGAGTAGAAATTTTAGAGTAATAAAATATTAATTTAATAGACTATAGTGAAGTTCCTCGAAGCTCCGGTTTTTATAGAACATTCGCCCATGACGGTGCACACTCTTTTTATTCTAATAAACGAAAAAGTAATGACTTATAAGTAGGAATAATTTTTACACTGAATGGTTTTAAGAAACTAAAAAACGCTTAAAAACAATTGCGAATATGCGGCAAAAACAACGTAGAACGGATTTCAAGACCAAATAAACTTTAGGTTAATCAATTAAGGGGTGAATCTGAGGAGTTTCTGAATTCTTTAGATTAAAAATAAGCAAAGTATATTTGGAGCGAGGAACCTCACTATCAGTATACAGTAAGGCGGTAATATTGTCGTGATATTTTGTTGTTTTTTTAAATACTTGAATATGTGATTACAGTAAACAAAGGCTGAAGTTGTTTGCTTTTTTTAAAAGCTGTAATAAAAGTTCAATATTTTTTTGATTATAATAGCGAAACTGTATAAATTACATTTAATTTAGTTCTGTTTAATACATACAAAATTAAAATATTCAAAAGTACTCGAAACAAAACTCTTAACAGGTTTAAACTACATAAGAGCAAGAAAACACAATGAACATTGAACATTTAAATTATGATGGTCGAATTTTAGATGAAATTAGTTTTTTTGAATTTCAAAAATTGTATTGATCGCAAAAAAATTTCCGTATGTGAGCTAGCCTGCTAGACCGGATCCGTGATTTTGGATCCAGCCGGACCGGACCGGATCCGGCCGGACAACCTGATCCGGACCAGATCTGTATAAAATATTTAAAACTCAATACTAATGTCTAATAATAAAATAAAATATTAAAAAGGTATTGTATTGGCTTGATACATACCAAATAACCTCAACAAAGGCAATGAAAAATGTTATAAGCTTGACTTTCTAAATGGTACCAATAAAATAAATATTATTAAAATAATGAAAAAAAACTTATAAACAAAATTAAATTAATTTTACACAGACCTGTGCACTGCCCCTTCCCGGGGTTTTATTGGGGGGGCAATGCCAAAACGGGGGGCAAGTAGGAGAGAAAAAAAAAGAGAAAAGAAGAAAGAAGAAAAAAGAAAAGAAAAGAGAAAAAAGGGACAAAAAAAGCGAAAATAAGGTAAAAATAGGTCTAAAATGGCTTAAATTGCATTGAAATTGGCTAAAAATGGCAAAAAATTTGCGATGATGGCGTCGTTATAAGTCAAAAATGGCGCCATAATTTTAGGGTACTTTTTTCATTTTTTTGCGGGAGGGGGGAGGCGCAAATCCTCCAATAAAGGGGGAGGGGCATTTCCAGACAATGCACAGGTCTGATTACATAAATATGTTAGGTATATAAAACAACTCTGTCATTGTTTTTGTAATAAAACAAACATACACGACAAACATGGCAATGCTGAAATTTTGGGTTTTATATTTTATAGTGCTTAAAAACCAAAATATTACTAGTGATTGGGCTATAAAAAATTAAAAAGAATATATGAAAATTTCTAAAAAGTTACCAAACAAACCATACATGGGCAAGTTGGTCCGGACTCTGGAGTGGGGGGAGGGGTTAAACCCTAAATTAGCGGGGGGGGGGGGGGGTTAAAATCTGAGAAACGCAAAATACCCATATCGTTTTTTTGGAGTGCATTTTACCCATATTGTTTTTCGATTTTGAAAGAGAAATAGGTAAAAAACGCTAATTTTAGGTCAAAAAGCCCTTTTTATTGCATTTTTGAGCTTTTTATTGCTTAAAACATTCATTTTGATCTCAAAAATTAAGTTTGGAGGCAGTTAGAGTCATTTTAAAGACATTTTTTTCTTCATTTTTCCAAAATTGGGGGGAGAACCTTCCCCCCACTTCTAAGTGGGGGTTAAACCCTTATTTTTAAAATTTGGGGGGAGGGTTAACCCCCCTGTGCCCATGTATGCTTGCAGCTGTTGCAAGTCCTGTAGTTTGCTCAGTTTACCCGCTGCTTCTGGATTATTCTGCAAATAGTCTTGAAGGTCGTTTACTAAAAAAGAGGTCTACTTAGAACCAAATGTCAACCGACATTAAAAAAACTTACAAACGACATAACACATTAAAAAACACATTAAAAACATATGGAAAATACATACCCGGATTTTAAACACTAAAGCATCAATAAAAGCCAAACACAGCAATTTAACTGTAATGAAAAACCAATTTACCTCTTTAAAGAATGGGACACATGCACAGCTATACATATTTAGCAAACGTATACACAATACTAAAAATAAACAACAAAAACAAACAATTTAATATAAAAATACATCTGTGAGATTTCCAATTTGATTATTTTGAGACATAACGATTTGTTTAGAATTTAAACGATTTCCAAATTTAAAAACTATTCAAAAACAGTTTCAGTTTAAAATAAAAACTTTCAAAAATTCAACACTTGGTCATTAAAGCTCGTCTTGTGGGCGCACCACGAAGATGTTCCCTGAGGAGTAGCGTGGCTGATTTGATTGCGGAGTGCTGTCAGAGAACAGGGAAGGGTGTGGGTAATAACAACCCAGGAGTGTTAAATCTGTCAAGCATGCGTAGTCAAAAGCCAAACTCCCTTAGCAGAGAATAAGAGCTCCATCCATTGGTAGACATTAGTGTTGTAAAAAGTATTGATTTTGAATTATTTTAAGTAAAAGTAAAAGTAAATTGAAAAATTTTAATTTAAGTAAAGTAAGAGTAAAAGTAATTTGTGATTTTTTAATTTAAGTAAAGTAAAAGTAAAAGTAATGGTCAAAATTTTATTTAAGTAAAGTAAAAGTAAAAGTAAGACCTATTTTTTTAAGTAAAAGTAAGAGTAAAAGTATAATAAAAGTAATTTTGAACCGGAGCAAAATACCGGTTTTTGGAGCTCCAGAGCTCCGTTCTAAAGTTTTTTTGCTAATTTTATGCATAATTATCATTTTAATAAGTTTTTTAGTCAAAATAAATGGTTTTAGCGTGTTAGCGGCATAAAAAATTGTCTTTTGCCATTTACTTCACAACAAGCCCATAGGAAATCAACCCATTGAAATTACTTAAGCTTTACTTAAATTAATTTAAGTATTTGCAGTGGAAAATCCGAGTAAAAGTAAAAGTAAAAGTATTTTAAATTTCAAAAGTCGAGTAAGAGTAAAAGTAAAAGTATATGAAATTTTAAAAGTCGAGTAAAAGTAAAAGTAAAAGTAATCCAAAATCCGTTACTTTTATTACTTTAAGTAAAAGTAAAAGTAACTTTTTACAACACTAGTAGACATGGCCATGTTGATTTACAAACAAACCAATTAATACACAATCAATGCAACTTTCCATTGCCGAAGCTAATGGGCTAGCGGTGGTGGCAAAGCAAAGAGTTTTATCAATTTTACACTTGATCGCTGACTAACCACCTTGAAAAAGTTGAAGTTTTATTTACTTTAATAACTGCGCGCTGAAAATTATGAAACCAACCATACTATTTATTGCTTTAAATTCATACAACTTTTTACTAGTGCTAGCATGTTTAACCCTTGTTGCCATGGCCGCAGCCATTGAACCAATTTGATTTAACCAATGGCGTAAGAGAAACCATTTTACCCACCCAATTGGCGCATATTCTGTACTGGAGGTAATTGGCTGGTTAAATTTAGCCAATGAGCATCTAACATGCCGCATGACTACCGTTTAAACACCCCACCAAAAACCCAATAAACTCTGCACTTTAACCTCCATGTGGAAGTTCATTAAAACACCCCACCAAAAACCCAATAAACTCCCACTTCAACCTCCATGTGGAAGTTAAAGTGTCGAGTGACCATAGACTACCCTGGATATTGATCACACCCAACCCATGCTTTACTGAATATAATATTTTAATATGAATTTTTACTTATTTTAACTAATTTACTGATTATATATTTTAAAACTTGCTTATTTTTACCAACACGCAATAATTAAATAATTATTGACCCCTGGGAACACCCCCTGTGACCCACAACTAACCTAGGAATAACGGACAAGGAGTCCGGCGGGGCCCCACGCTACACCTGCCCTATCGGATCGAAGCTGCCCACAGCTTCGGCGACCAAAGGCGAGGATTAGCCGACAGGGGAGGCGCTACATGGGGCCTCGCCTGCCGGTTGGTGGAATTAGCGTCCCAACACACCTGAAGGCCTATTGGACGTCTTTTACTATTAACACACTAAATTTTACACAAAATAAATAAAAGTATATACAAGTTCAAAGGCATGTGTTTCACATTATTAATTTATACACGGTTACTAAATTTTTAAAAATTATACTTTCACATTTTTTACTTCTTTTCATACTCAATTCATATTTTTAAATTCATACATTTTAAATTTTTAATAAAAAATTTTTTTCTGAAAAAAAAACAACTCAAAAAATACAACTGACCATGCCGACTTCACGTGGGTACCAGGGAGTATCCACTGGCCAGTGACCTTGAATACTCAATTTACATACAAAATAACATGTTTTATTTTATTACACTGTGTACTTTAACACAAACAAAAATACCCATTTTACCAAATTTTACAAGGCGTAAATACACAGTTTACTTATAAATTTCACCTACTAAATATAGCAAAATAATTTTAACACCGAGTTGTTAAAGACACATTTAATCTATGTACACGTCATTGGGCCAGCATTTACACTAAACACATACAAAAATACAAAAACAATAAAAACTTACCTTTTGGAAAACCGGGGTGAAAACTTAGTGTGGACTAGAGAAGGTTGAGAAGGGAATTTTAGACAAAAAATTAGTTTTGAAATTTAGTTTTGCGAAAAAGTTTTGGGTTTTAGAGACTAAAGATATATTATATCAAGGTGAAAATGGCGGGGTAATAAAGTAACCACTCGTTCTTTGAGAAAATATCACGTGCAGAGAAACACCTGACGCAACTTAATAATAATTGGTTACATAACCGCTGAAAACTTTTTTCAAAGTTTTTTTGCTCGGCATTTATTGTTTATTTCTTCCTGACGGAGAGCGGTTACGCCCTTAATTTCAGCCTGGAAGACTTTAGCTTTAGTAGAACAGAACAAAAACAAAAAAACAAGACGCCCTTTGGCGTAACTAAATTAAAGTGTAGAGTGACCATAGACTACCCTGGATATAGACCACGCCCGACCCGTGCTTTACTGAATTTAATATTTTAATATGAATTTTTACTTATTTTAACTATTTTACAAATTATATATATTCAAACTTGCTTATTTTTACCAACACGCAATAATTAAATAATTATTGACCCCGGGAACACCCCCTGTGACCCACAACTAACCTGGAAATAACGGACAAGGGGCCCGGCGGGGCCCCACGCTACACCAGCCTTATTTTTAAAACCTTTAGCAAATGTTCTAGCTGAGCCTCTAACTATAATTTTTCAAAAATAAAAATAAAAAACTAAAATACCTAAAATAGAGTAGCTAAACAATAATTTTAAACTATATTTGATTAAAAAAATGATAAAAACCATTTATTGTTTAAACGCTATTAAAAGGCAACAAGAAAGAAATTTGCATATCTCATTTGTGTGTAATATAAATTTTAATTAAAAACAAAATATACAAAAAAACAAATTAATACTTAAAAAGCTTAAAAATAAAATTAAATATAATTAATAAAATGAAAGACACACCAAAAAACAAAAAGACCTATCATGATGGGTTAAAACATTTATCCTAACCCGGATAATAGCATAAATCTAAAATTTTGTTGGAAAAGTCAAAACAAGATTAAATAAAATTAATTATATTATATTACTAAAAAAAACTCAGGTCCAGCCAAGATCCGGTTTAAAAAAAAGATCCGGCCGGACCGGACGGGATCCAAAAATGGCCGAATATACCAGATCCACCGGACCGGATTGGATATCCGGGTGGGCCCTAGTACTTTAAATGCCCCCTAAATTTGGGGGATTTCAGTACTAGAAACGGGATGGTTTGGAGAACTCTAGTGAGGTTCCCCGGAGCTCCCAACTCCAGAGCGGGGCTCCGCTTTTAAGAGCCCCGGAGCTCCATCATATTTTTACACTAAGTTCGTGAATAATTAAAGAGTGGTGGCATTCAATAGTTTATCAAATTTTGTTTGTAAGCTTAATTTTTTCCCAAAACTTATATAAAACAATAAAAATAGTCCTACAAATACAACTAGAGTCGTTTAAAATGCATTTCAAGCTTAAATAAACTTCAAACCGCTTATTAAAAAGCGGCGGAGCTCCCTCCGCTTTAAATTGTCGGAGCTCCGGATCATGATATTGGAGGGTAGGAAAATCACTAGAGAATACCCTCTACTTTTAAAGTAAATAAACTAAACATGTGTTCATGCTTAATACAAACTTTGAAGCTTACCAATATTATGTAAATTCTTAAATTAAAATATCACAACTTATTAAAAACCAGTGGTGCAAAATGTTATGATTTAGCTTTTACAAAAGTTGCGTTTTGCAGTTCGTAAATACGAACTTTGTGTGGCCGCAAAAAGAATTTTGTAGGAGTGTGATTTGTTTTATTTTACGATTTTTGCTGAATGCCAAACAATTTTGCATGGCTTTGTAAAATACCTTTCAAAAGGCGAATCTATACTCCTCCGAGACGGTTTTAGAATTTATGCTGCCTTCATTGCTTTTTACTAAATCCTAAATATCTTTTTAAAAAATGCTTTAATAAGGTTGTTCTTAATCAAATTATGCTGCACAGGCCCCTATTAGTAACGAGTGCTAATATTGGGCCAGATGATATGAACAGCAATTCCTATTTTATAAGGAAAGGTTTGGACATTTACTGAAACTCAAGTCAATAGGAATATTCAGATTGTATGAATGAATCAGCAATTCAGCCATATTTAAGTGTCTCATCCTGCTCCAAAAACATGGTACAGATGATTCTTTTTTCTGAAAGCCTATACTTTTTTCTGTAATCTGAAGACATTTTTTGAATTCTAATTTTATACTTTCTCTTTGGTAAAGTCCGTAAACGATTAAGCAATTAAGTTGTAAGTAAGTTGTAAGTTGTAAGTAAGCAATTAAGTTGTAAGTAAGCATTTAAGTTACTAGTTAACTAGCTAGTTAGCTGGAAAACACTAGTTATTTCAACTACTTAAAACATTTTTTCATAAAAAATATTTATTTTGTCATTATTTTTATATAAGTTTTGGGAAAAATTAAGCTTACAAACAAAATTTGATAAACTATTGAATGCCACCACTCTTTAATTATTCACGAACTTAGTGTAAAAATATGATGGAGCTCCGGGGCTCTTAGTAAAGCCCCGCTCTGGAGTTGGGAGCTCCGGGGAACCTCACTAGAGTTCTCCAAACCATCCCGTTTTCTAGTACTGAAATCCCCCAAATTTAGGGGGCATTTAAAGTACTAGGGGCCGACCGGATATCCAATCCGGTCCGTGGATCTGTATATTCGGCCATTTTTGGATCCTGTCCGGTTCGGGTCGGTTCTTTTTTTTTTAAAATGGATCTTGGCCCGATCTGAGTTTTTTTTTCACTTCAGTAATATAATATAATTAATTTTATTTCATCTTAGTTTGACTTTTCCAACAAAATTTTAGATTTATGCTATTATTGGAGTTGGGATAAATATTTGACCCATCATGGATCATAATAGGTCTTTTTGCTTTTTGGTTATGTCTTTTATTTTGTTAACTTTATTTACTTTTATTTCTAAGCTTTTTATGTATTAATTCGTTTTTTTGTATATTTTGTTTTTAATTAAATTATATTATATTACACATAAATGAGATATGCAAATTTCTTTCTTGTTGCCTTTTAATAGCGTTTAAACAATAAATGGTTTTTATCATTTTTTTAATCAAATATAGTTTAAAATTATTGTTTAGCTACTCTATTTTAGGTATTTTAGTTTTTTATTTTTATTTTTGAAAAAATTATAGTTAGAGGCTCAGCTAGAACATTTGCTAAAAGGTTTTAAAAATAAGGCTGGTGTAGCGTGGGGCCCCGCCGGGCCCCTTGTCCGTTATTCCCAGGTTAGTTGTGGGTCACAGGGGGTGTTCCCAGGGGTAAATAATTAGTTAATTATTGCGTTTTGGTAAATATAAGCAAGTTTGAATATATATAATTTGTAAAATAGTTAAAATAAGTAAAAATTCATATTAAAATATTAAATTCAGTAAAGCACGGGTTGGGCGCGGTCTATATCCAGTCTATGGTCACTCCACACTTTAATTTAGTTACGCCAAAGGGCGTCTTGTTTTTTTGTTTTTGTTCTGTTCTACTAAAGCTAAAGTCTTCCAGGCTAAAATTAAGGGCGTACCGCTCTCCGTCAGGAAGAAATAAACAATAAATGCTTGAGCAAAAAAAATTTAAAAAAGGTTTCAGCGGTTATGTAACCAATTATTATTAAGTTGCGTCAGGTGTTTCTCTGCACGTGATATTTTCTCAAAAAACGAGTGGTTACTCTCATTACCCCGCCATTTTTACCTTGATAAAATATATCTTTAGTCTCTAAAACCCGAAAAACTTTTTTCGCTAAACTCTAAATTTCAAAACTAATTTTTTGTTCTAAAATTCCCTTCTCAACCTTCTCTAGTCCACACTAAATTTTCACCCAAATTCGGTTTTCCAAAAGGTAAGTTTTTATTGTTTTTGTATTTTTGTATGTGTTTAGTGTAAATGCTGGCCCAATGACGTGTACATAGATTAAATGTGTCTTTAACAACTCGGTGTTAAAATTATTTTGCTATATTTAGTAGGTGAAATTTATAAGTAAACTGTGTATTTACGCCTTGTAAAATTTGGTAAAATGTGTATTTTTGTTTGTGTTAAAGTACACAGTGTAATAAAATAAAACATGTTATTTTGTATGTAAATTGAGTATTCAAGGTCACTGGCCAGTGGATACTCCCTGGTACCCACGTGAAGTCGGCATGGTCAGTTGTATTTTTTGAGTTGTTTTTTTTTCAGAAAAAAATTTTTTATTAAAAATTTAAAATGTATGAATTTAAAAATATGAATTGAGTATGAAAAGAAGTAAAAAATGTGAAAGTATAATTTTTAAAAATTTAGTAACCGTGTATAAATTAATAATGTGAAACACATGCCTTTGAACTTGTATATACTTGTTTATTTTGTGTAAAATTTAGTGTGTTAATAGTAATAGTAAAAGCCTTCAGGTGTGTTGGGACGCTAATTCCACCAACCGGCAGGCGAGGCCCCATGTAGCGCCTCCCCTGTCGGCTAATCCTCGCCTTTGGTCGCCGAAGCTGTGGGCAGCTTCGATCCGATAGGGCAGGTGTAGCGTGGGGCCCCGCCGGACCCTTTGTCCGTTGTTCCTAGGTTAGTTGAAGGTCTGAAGGGGTGTTACTGGGGGTAAATAATTAGTTAATTATGGCGTGTTGGTAAAAATAAATAAGCTTTAAAAATATATAATCAGTAAAATAGATAAAATAAGTAAAAATTCGTATTAAAATACTTAAATTTAGTAAAGCACGGGTTGGGTGCGGTCCATGTCCAGGGTAATCTCTGGTAACTCCACACTTTAACTTCCACATCGAGGTTGAAATGCGGAGTTTATTGTGTTTTCGGTGGGGTGTTCTAATGAACTTCCACATGGAGGTTAAAGTGCAGAGTTTATTGGGTTTTTGGTGGGGTGTTTAAACGGTAGTCATGCGGCATGTTAGATGCTCATTGGCTATATTTTAACCAGCCAATTACCTCCAGTAGAGAATATGCGCCAATTGGGTGGTAAAAGTGGTTTCTCTTACGCCATTGGTTAAATCAAATTGGTTCAATGGCTGGGGTCATTGCAACAAGGCTTAAAAATGCTAGCACTAGTAAAAAGTTGTATGAGTTTAAAGCAATAAATAGTATGGTTGGTTTCATAATTTTCAGCGCGCAGTTATTAAAGTAAATAAAACTTCAACTTTTTCAAGGTGGTTAGTCAGCGATCAAGTGTAAAATTGATAAAACTCTTTGCTTTGCCACCACCGCTAGCCCATTAGCTTCGGCAATGGAAATTTGCATTGATTGTGTATTAATTGGTTTGTTTGTAAATCAACATGGCCATGTCTACTAGTGTTGTAAAAAGTTACTTTTACTTTTACTTAAAGTAATAAAAGTAACGGATTTTGGATTACTTTTACTTTTACTTTTACTCGACTTTTAAAATTTCAAATACTTTTACTTTTACTCTTACTCGACTTTTGAAATTTCAAATACTTTTACTTTTACTTTTACTCGGATTTTCCACTGCAAATACTTAAATTAATTTAAGTAAAGCTTAAGTAATTTCAATGGGTTGATTTCCTATGACTGCTTGGTGAAGTAAATGGCAAAAGACAATTTTATGGCCCTTAAACATGCTAAAACCATTTATTTTGACTAAAAAACTTATTAAAATGATAATTATGCATAAAATTAGCAAAAAAACTTTAAATGAGCTCTGGAGCTCCAAAAACCGGTATTTTGCTCCGTTCAAAATTACTTTTATTATACTTTTACTCTTACTTCTACTTAAAAAATAGCACTTACTTTTACTTTTACTTTACTTAATAAAATTTTGACCATTACTTTTACTTTTACTTTACTTAAATTAAAAAATCACAAATTACTTTTACTCTTACTTTACTTAAATTAAAATTTTTCAATTTACTTTTACTTTTACTTAAAATAATTCAAAATCAATAATTTTTACAACACTAATGTCAACCAATGGATGGAGCTCTTATTCTCTGCTAAGGGAGTTTGGCTTTTGACTATGCATGCTCGACAGATTTAACACTCCTGGGTTGTTATTACCCACACCCTTCCCTGTTCAACAGCACTCCGTAGTCAAATCAGCCACGCTATCTCAGGGAACATCTTCGTGGTGCGCCCACAAGACGAGCTTTAATGACCAAGTGTTGAATTTTTGAAAGTTTTTATTTTAAACTAACTGTTTTTGAATAGTTTTTAATTCTGTTTAAATTAAATTCTAAATAATTACGTCAAAATAATCAAATTGGAAATCTCACAAATGTATTTTTATATTAAATTGTTTGTTTTTGTTGTTTATTTTTAGTATTGTGTATACGTTTGCTAAATATGTATAGCTGTATTGGTTTTTCATTACAGTTAAATTGCTGTGTTTGGCTTTTATTGGTGCTTTAGTGTTTAAAATCCGGGTATGTATTTTCCATATGTTTTTAATGTGTTTTTTAATGTGTTATGTCGTTTGTAAGTTTTTTTAATGTCGGTTGACATTTGGTTCTAAGTAGACCTCTTTTTTAGTAAACGACCTTCAAGACTATTTGCAGAACAATTTCGGAAAAATGAAGAAAAAATGTCTTCAAAATGACTTCTATCTGCCTCCAAACTTAAGTTTTAAAGTCAAAATGAATGTTTTACGCAATAAAAAGCTCAAAAATGCTATAAAAAGGGCTTTTTGACCTAAAATTAGCGTTTTTTACCTATTTTTTTTTTTTGAAATCGAAAAACTATATGGGTAAAATGCACTCCAGAAAAAAACGATATGTGTATTTTGCGTTTCTCAGATTTTAACCCCCCACTTTAATTTGGGGTTTAACCCCCCCACTACGGACCAACTTGCCCATGTATGGTTTAAACCCACTAATATTTTTAGTCGTGATGATAGTTCCATTGGCGAGGTTTTTTATACGGAATTACAAATGGGAAAAAACCGATTAAATTTTTCCCGCTTGTGGGAAAGAAGTAAGTTTGTTTTATTTTATTCAATCAGTAAGACTTAATTCACGGTTTTTTTAATTTAAACCTTGATCAAAAATAAGTGTTTTGACCAAAAAATGATAAAAAAAGTTAATCCAAATTAATAGGGATTTTTTTTAACATATTTGCCTTTAAAATTGGTCCCTGGATCAGACCTGTGCACGGTTTGAAAATGCCCCCCCCCGTTTTATTGGAGGATTTGCCCCCCCCCCCCCGTTTTATTGCCCCCCCCCCCCCCCGCCAAAAAATGAAAAAGTACCCTAAGATTATGGCGCCATTTTTGACCTATAATGACGCCATCATCGCGGATTTTTTGCAGTTTTTAGCCTATTTCAATGCATTTTAAGCCATTTTAGACCTATTTTTACCTTATTTTCGCATTTTTTGTCCCTTTTTTCCCTTTTCTCTTCTTTTCTTCTCTTTTTTCTCATTTTTTTTTCTTCTTTTCTTTCTTCCCTGCTTGCCCCCCTCGTTTTATTGCCCCCCCTATTTTATTTTATTATTAGACATTAGTATTGAGTTTTAAATATTTTATACAGATCTGGTCCGGATCAGGTTGTCCGGCCGGATCCGGTCCGGTCCGGCTGGATCCAAAATCACGGATCCGGTCTAGCAGGCTAGCTCACATACGGAAATTTTTTTGCGATCAATACAATTTTTGAAATTCAAAAAAACTAATTTCATCTAAAATTCGACCAGCATAATTTAAATGTTCAATGTTCATTGTGTTTTCTTGCTCTTATGTAGTTTAAACCTGTTAAGAGTTTTGTTTCGAGTACTTTTGAATATTTTAATTTTGTATGTATTAAACAGAACTAAATTAAATGTAATTTATACAGTTTCGCTATTATAATCAAAAAAATATTGAACTTTTATTACAGCTTTTAAAAAAAGCAAACAACTTCAGCCTTTGTTTACTGTAATCACATATTCAAGTATTTAAAAAAACAACAAAATATCACGACAATATTACCGCCTTACTAGTGAGGTTCCTCGCTCCAAATATACTTTGCTTATTTTTAATCTAAAGAATTCAAAAACTCCTCAGATTCACCCCTTAATTGATTAACCTAAAGTTTATTTGGTCTTGAAATCCGTTCTACATTGTTTTTGCCGCATATTCGCAATTGTTTTTAAGCGTTTTTTAGTTTCTTAAAACCATTCAGTGTAAAAATTATTCCTACTTATAAGTCATTACTTTTTAGTTCATTAGAATAAAAAGAGTGTGCACCGTCATGGGCGAATGTTCTATAAAAACCGGAGCTTCGAGGAACTTCACTATAGTCTATTAAATTAATATTTTATTACTCTAAAATTTCTACTCTAATGGATTACTTAAGGCGCCAAAGTAAGAAAACACTAGGGATTTCTTTGAAAACTATTTCTAAAGGTAAAACAAACGTAGGTGGGTTAGTTTCTTCACGAGTCAAATATAACCACAAATATAACCCCACTTATAATACCATCCAAAGCATATAACATAACACTAAATAAAAGATATGCAACTTTATATATTACTCATGCATATTTATTGTCCTAACTAGGGTGCGCTCTAGTTAGAAATTTCATTGGTCCTAATTAAAGCGTGTAATGACCCTTATTAAGTCCGTCAAAAAAGTCAACTTAATCACTTCACTTTTTTATGTATTACTAGTTTTTATTATAAAATAAATAGTTTTATTACATTCTCAAAATTCACAATTTTTTTCTGTTAAAATTTATATAAGTAGTATATGTACTCTACTAGGTACTATACATACAACATGGCA
>JASAMX010032879.1:0-29756 GCA_030248175.1 Microlaimidae sp. YZB2_3
TCAAATATCATGGTACTATTATGGTATATCATGGTACGTATTTATTACGAATTTTTTTGCGCGTTTGACTTTTTTTGACGTTTTTCACGCCAAAAAAAATTTAACGAAAACACAGGTTATTAAAAGTTGTTTTTTTTTAAAGTTTTGACATAATGATTTAAAGTCTTGCTAATAACTATAAAAGCTTGCAAACGGGAAAAAATTAAGTTATATTTACCAACACCTAAGGATAAATTTACAACCTTTAAAAATTTTTATTGTTCGTTTTAGCAATAGTTATAGCCAGTTTTTTCAAGGTGGCCAAAGTTAATGGAACGCGCCTTAATTTCGGCCACTAATTTCCTTAATTTCCGCCTTAATTTCGCCTTAATTTCGGCACGCGCCTTAATTCCTTCATTGGTTTTTAACTGAAACAGAAATTTTTAAATTTTGCACTGGAATAACAAAAATAGCTGTCGTTTGATTTTTAAACCAAATCTTGGGTCGATTGGATAAACCAAATAAAACTTATCCAAGAAAATAAAAATAGGTGGCCGAAATTAAGTTAGCTACTCTAAAACAAAAAAATTTATAATATACCAAAAAATTTGCAACTCCTATATGAAAAAGGAAATAAAAGTAGGCATCAAAATGAGCCTTTCCATTTGAATGGCACCCTCCATTATAATGGCATAGTAGCCATTTTAATTCGTCAAATCAAAATGGACAGGAAGCTATTATAATAGCAATTTATTAATTTAATTCCACTTTATATATACTCACAATTGTAATACTGTCTGGGCCGCATGAGTTTTCCCGTGTCAGACAGTATTACACCGACACATGAAAACTCTTGCGGCCCGGACAGTATTACAAAAAAAGGACATGTTTTTTGTGATTTTGTGGGATTTATTTAAAAAAAAACTTTAAGTTTTTTACGAAACCGGAGTTTTCGAAAAAAAAACCCCGGCAAAACCGGCGTTTTCGAATTTTCCAACAATCGGAGGTCAAAAGCCAAATCCTCACAAAAAATGACAGAGGCGCTATTTTTAAATTTTACTTAGAAAGGTAATGTTTCATTTGTTAATATAATACTTTCGTGGGCAATTTTAATTCGGGTTTATCCCAATCCATTGAGGTAAACCTGGAGCCCAGCCCTCCTAGAGCTGGCAGGAGCTCTGCTCTGCCGGTTTAATTTTGAGAAATATTTTGAATTAAATTACAAAGTTGGGTATCTGACTTAATTTCGGTCATGATTTAAATTCGGCCATTAATTTAGGGTGTTAGAAAATTAGCTTTTTTTAAAACACAAAAGAACCAGCCAAAATATAACTGGATTACTGTTGAATAAAGTATTTTTGCAAAGTTTTTTATTCGTGTGATTCCGCATTATTAGCATTTTCTGTGATTTTCAGGATTTTTTTCCGTGTTTAAGCTGCATGAAATTTAAAACGAGGCAATATACAAACTTAAAATAACTTCTATTTAGTGCTCAAAACTGTTAATTATCATGTTTTGTAGTTTTTCCAAAGCAGTTTCAATACGCATTTTAAAATTCCGTTAATTTCGGCCACCTTGAAATTCAGATGAAAGAACCCCAGATTTTGGCTACTGGGCTTTACAAATTATTAAATAAACCATTTTTAGTGAATAAAAGCAAATTTCAGTCAATTAGGATAACGGTCTTAAACATTACAGTGAAACACTAACTGTGTTTTTATGCTTGTTTTTATGATAGTTTATTTTTATGCGTTGTTTTTATGTTTTTTTGTAATTTTTATTCATTAAAATGCAAATTTATTTGTTTTGATCTTCTCCCAATTACATTTTGCGCACAAAAGATGCTTTTAAAATTTGTAATCTTAATGTGGTAAAAAATAATATTTAAATATACTGACAGAAAATTATATCTGTTTTAAAATACCCTACACCGAGTCCTGATTTAAAATGGACAATAAGCTATTATAATAGCAATTTATTAATTTAATTTCACTTTATATATACTCACAATTGTAATACTGTCCGGGCCGCATGAGTTTTCTCGTGTCGGACAGTATTACACCAACACATGAAAACTCATGCGGCCCGGACAGTATTACAAAAAAAGGACATGTTTTTTGTGATTTTGTGGGATTTATTTAAAAAAAACTTTAAGTTTTTTACGAAACCGGAGTTTTCAAAAAAAAAACCCGGCAAAACCAGCGTTTTTAAATTTTCCAAGCCAAATCCTCACAAAAAATGACAGAGGCGCTATTCTTAAATTTTACTCAGAAAGGTAATGTTTCATTTGTTAATATAATACTTTCATGGGCAAAATTAATTCGGTTTTATCCCAATATATTGAGGTAAACCTGGAGCCCAGCCCTCCTGGAGCTGGCAGGAGCTCGCTCTTCCTGTTTAATTTCGAAAAATATTTTTAATTAAAATACAAAGTTGGGTCTCTGACTTAATTTCGGTCATTATTTAAAATCGGCCATTAATTTAGGGTGTTAGAAAATTAGCTTTTTTTAAAACACAAAAGAACCAGCCAAAAAGTAACTGGATGACTGTTGAATAAAGTATTTTTGCAAAAGTTTTTTATTCGTGTGATTCCGCATTATTAGCATTTTCTGTGATTTTCAGGATTTTTTTCCATGCTTAAGCTGCATCAAATTTAAAACGAGGCAATATACAACCTTAAAATAACTTCTATTTAGTGCTCAAAATGGTTAATTATCATGTTTTTGTATTTTTTCCAAAGCAGTTTCAAAACGCATTTTAAAATTCCGTTAATTTCGGCCACCTTGAAATTCAGATAAAAGAACCTACCATTTTTTTGCTGTAGTCGAATATCATGGTACTATCATGGTATATCATGGTACGTATTTATAACAAATTTTTTTTGCGTGTTTGACTTTTTTTGACGTTTTTCACAATTTATTTTTGTTTCTTTAACCTTGTTTTTTGGTTTTCCTACCCAAATTGTTTATGTAAATTAGCAATGCATCATACATAATGCACCCAGGGATTTCTTAATGTAAATGTTAACGTATATTTTTTGTGAAACATTTTTCGTCTGGGTCTTACAATAAAATCTGACAGTTTTATATTGATAGCTATGCTCCTACAGAGTAATATGCCCCACGGCGCAATAGGCTATAGTCTGTTTATAACTACTTTTTGAAAAAGGAAATCTTCGTGAAGAAAAACAACTCGGTTTTGTTTTCATTTTTTTGTATAATAAAAAAAAGATTAACAATTTTTTGTATTATAAAAACATGTTTAATGTGAGCATAATATTATTTAATTACATGTAACTGAGTTAAAACCTTAGTTTTTATATGGCGGAGATTTGGCGGCTATTTGGCGGCAGTTTGGCGGCAGATTTGGCGGCGCACATCCAACACCCTCTCAGCATTGCAACAGTAGCATTGCAAACGCAGTCTTTCGGGAGCTTTTTTTTGTATCCCTTCTCATTCCTGGGATCGTCGTGTCGTACCTTTCGCCTCCTGGGACCGTCGTGTCGCGGGACCGTCTTGTCTTTGGACCGTTGTGTCGCGCTCCCATCGGTGATGACACTCGTTACGTATTCCACTTTGCATTGACTGATTTTGGACCATGAACAGAACGACGGAAATTGGAATGTACAGAAAGATCTCAAAAAGGATTTTCTATAATGATAAAAGTCAATGGAGGCGGAAAAAACATACACCCAAAATACCAAAAAATTTTGTTCGAGAAATAAATTTTTAAACACAAAACATGTGAGAAGTAAACTATAAACAAAAGTTAAATTTACCGTAGAATAAACTAAATGAATTCATGACTCCATTAAAACGTACATCTCCCATAATTTTACTCCTACATTTTACCGTTAAAAACATTTTAAATTTACATTTTTAACAGTAAATTGTAAAAGTTAAATTGAAAAGAAATGACGTTTTATTATAATGAATTATTGTTCCGTTTATTTTATGTAGCATCTCAATTTTTGTGTTATAATTTACCCTTTTATATGTTTTTGCTCAAAAATTGTTTTTCGTTAAAAACATTTTGGCTATTTTTTGTGTTGTGTCCTTTGTTATCTTGCCTTCTTTTACTAATATCATTATGAAATATCTTCTTCGAGACCTTTCTGCAGATTAGAATCGTATTTATTCTTCATAGTCGGCACAAAAAAGATACTGTCATTGGAAAATTTTTTAAATGAGTATATCTTGCCAAAGGAATGATTGATTTATACGAATATATCAGTGTTATACTATATAGTAGTATAGACAACGAAGACTATCTAACCATAATATTATCGTAAATTTAAAATTTTGGTGGTGAAATGTTGTTTATTAAAAAAAAATTTTCGTGCGCATAATTTTTGTATAGAAGATAGTTTTGTAAAATTCCTAGTTTAAATCTAATTTATTTTTCAAGGCTATAATAATATTTACAAAAAACCCTATTTTACGATAGTATTAAAGATTTCCATTTGGGAAAAATTGATTTCCAATGAATGTAAAGATCTTAAATTTTTAGATCCTCCCACTTTCATTTCCACTGAGCAAAACATATAGCCGTAAATCACTTATAGTGCCCGCCGTTTGAGGGTCCTTAAAATTCTAATGTGTTTTTATTTAAACCTTTAACTTTAAGAATAAATGGGATCATCAAAATTTGAAACATGATCTCCTTATTCTTACCATTTCACCACAATATTCTTCTAAACCGTGCAAAACGGCTAAATGGTTGTAACTCGGCCAGGAGTCGGTGAAAGCACGACCGGTTTTCAGTTTTCCGTTAATTATGTTGTATAATAATCCTCGAACATTAAGCGACGGATTTCGATTCTCGTGGGTCAGCTCATAAAAAACCCGATTCATATCGCGCAACATTAACTCGTGCATTTTTTTTCAATACAAAATCTTGACTTTATTTTTATATTTTGTAAAATAGAAATAAAGCGCACTTACAAAAATGCGGTAAAACCTTTTTCAAACAATTTCTAATAACAAAAGGTAAAGTCACTTATATAATGTTTGATTTACTACAGAAACAAGCATATGTGTTTGAAATTGCATCTTTAAGGTCTTAAATAAACGCAGTATTTTTATTTGCTTAAATAAAATTTAGCATTGCCTGCGTACAACTGCTTTTAAGAAGGTAAAAAAAACGCAGTTATAAAGCAAAAGATTTTTTATTATTTTTTATTGATTTAAAGATTTTTTTATTATTTACCCCCCTAAAAAAATTAAAGATTTTTTATTATTCACCCCCCTAAAAAATTTTTGGGGATAACTATGTAGGACAACCCCTTCCATACAATTTGGTGGTCTCAGTACTGATCAGGTAATACGGGTTTTAAGGGTTCTCCCAAAAATTATCCGTCAAGAATTTTTCTAAGCATACGCCCTAAAAAATCTAAGAAGCTTCCCACCCTTTGTTACAACATCTACTAAAAGTAATCAGATTTCAAGAAGCTAATGTGTTCGACAGCCGACTTTAAAAAGAGAAAAGAGAAGAAAGAAAAAATAATCTTTATATATATATATATATATACATATATACGCATACATATATAGATATAAATATATAAAAAAATCTGTTATTAAAGAAATATTTCGAAATGTCTAGTCGGGAATTTGACCCAGCAAGTTTTTGAGAATTTCCTCTGGTACGAGAGTTTTGATATAAATTTAAAAAATTTTTGAGAGTTTATGTCAACCAGGTTGTTAAGCATTTTATAGCAAAGTTTTAAATCAAATTTTAAACGTCTTATTTCCAGTTTTTCTGAATTTAACACAGCTATTCGGGTTTTACTTTTGGAAATGAACATCTTTCATAAAGTTTTCTAGTAAAAACTTTTTGCACATTTTCAATTTTGTCTTTATTTTTTTGGTTAGTATGGCGACCCTACATATGTCTCAAATTCTAACAAACGACAAATATATGTAATGTACGCTTTTAAAAGCAAAGAAATATCTTTTGTAGAAAACACATAGTACAAAACAGATATACTTTTAATAGCTTTAGCAGATATAACTAAACAATGGTTAGAAAATTTTAAATTATTAGTAATTAAAACTCCCAGATATCTTATTTTCGATACAGAATCAATTAATTTCCCATTTAAAAAATAATTTAGTTGGCCTAAGGAAAAAACATTACACTTATACATTGCTATGATAAGTTGCCAGTCTCCAGGTCAAGAGTAGAAATTATCTAAAGATTTTTGAAAACTTTTAGTGGTTTCTAGTTGACTAAATTTACAAAAAATTTTGGCGTCATCAGCAAAAAGTTTTACCGATGGCTCATGGCCTAAACAGTCAGGCAAGTCATTAATGTAATTAGAAAAAGTAGAGGTCGAAGTACACTGCCCTGGGGCACCCCGCTAATAACAGAAGAGTAATCGGGAAAAACGCATTGATCTTAAGAATTTCTGCTAGAATCTGGTACTACAACACACTGCTCTTGCTGAACTCGTAAATTTGTATGAAGACACTAGAAAACCAAATAATATCGTGCGGTTATTAGCGATATTTATAAAAACGGCATGATCACATCGCAAGGTCACTCCTAGGGTAACATATATCCACGAGTTTTATAATATTGTGCTTTAATGTTTTATGGACAATCACGACGGTTAATTCAATGTCCACAAAGGTCTCGAGAAGAACTAAATATAATTTGCATATAAAGTTGATTAACAGAAAAAAATGAGCATAAATAAACATGGACAACCAACTATTTTTTACATTTTTCTAAAAAATGGTTGTCTATACTTTTTCTTACTCGTTTTTTTTCGTTAACCAACGTCACATACGAATTATTTCTATTTCTTCACTAGACCTTTGTGTACATTAAAATAATCGTCGTGGCTGTTCATACATACGGCTCTTTGACGTGTTTTTAAAAACAAATTGGAAAGAATAATTTTTTTCTGGATTTTCACAAAAGGTACGGGGTCTTCAGAGCCACAAGCAGGGAACTTGGGGCCTTGAGAAATTTTTGGGAACTTGGAGCCACGAGCAATGGGAACTTGGAGCCTTTAGGAAAAAAATTTTTGGGGTTAAATTTAGGTTTCGCTTAGGCTTAGGTAAACGTTTTAGCGATTTTTATTTTCGGCTCCAAGTTCCCTACTTACGGCTCCAAGTTCCCTATTTTCGACTCCAAGTTCCAGCTCCAAGTTCCCAAGGCTCCATCGACCCTAAATCTCACAAAATTCGCAAAAAGCCTCTAAAAATATGCCTTTATATTCCAAATTAAGTAATTTGTCTATTTATTTTTAAACTTAATGTTTAATATTAAATTTTTTGCATTAAAAACTTTAAATTGTTTATTGTTAAAGAGTCGATTTAATACAGCAAATCATCGACCTCAGCTGGATTTGATTTTCCTAGAGTCAATCAATCCAAGGTCTTCTAGAACAATTGAATTAAAACAACCATCGAGTTTCTTGATAAACTGATGTAAAGAAAGATGTAGACTTCCTTATACTTACATTGTAAAATAAGAATACATTTTTTAAACTTAAAAACACAACAAGAGCGACGTAATATTTTTGATCTCTCACAATGCTACGAAATTCCACATGAAAAAACAAGTATTCAAACAAATGAATTTTTATAATCAATCACAATAGTACTAAGGGGCATTCATTTAATCTTAAAACTGCAGAAAAGTAAATTTAATTTACGAAATTTCTATTTTTTGTAATAGAGTAGTTTTAAAATGGAATACATTATCCAATGAGCAAGTTTCAGCCATTAATTGCTCTACTGAAATTTAATTAGTGTTTTTACTTATTGTTGATTTTAGAGTTTATTTTAATAGGACTTTAATATCGTGTTTTTTGTAGATTTCGTATTGTTTGGTGAGCGTAATCGGATATTTTGATTTAAACATTATATTATTATTGTGGAATTTGTTTCCAGAAAAAAACTTTAAATACATCAAATAAACTAAATAGAAAATAAAATGCCGAAAGTAAATATTTCAGGTTTTTTAGGAATTAAGTACACGCACACGATATACACACATATTATCAAAAGCGATGAACTCATGATTGAACGGATGAAAATCAAAAAAATAAGGATGTAGAGATAAAATGCCCGCTAATAAAGCCCTTGAGTTATATCGATATGTTTTATCGCTTATATTAAGTTATGTTAATCCAAAATTTCTTTAAAGGGTCTACAATTTCATTTTCGCTAAAGATTCTTTTGATATAGGGTAGTTTAATATCTTGTTGATTTCTGCCAACCGTTTCTTTTTGCTTTCGTTTAATTTCGGCACCGGAACCAGCTGCATAAGAACCTAAAAATATTTCAGACAATACGCACAAGTATACATAAGTAACCTCTATGAAATGTTTCTTTCCGAGAAACTTGGAAAAAAAATTTTTTAATTGTTGTAACGATAACACTTTTTAATTTTTTTAGCAATAAAAATACCGTAATCTGACGTACTTGACTTAAATGAGTTTCCTTCTGGGAATCCGCTTTCATGCATTCCAAAGCCGCTGGAATGTTGGAACTTGAAAAATGAAACGCATCAAAAATTTTCAGCAAAACTTCCTCTGGTCGTTGAACTAAGTCCTCGAAATCGACTGGAGAAGGAATTGCAAAGTGTGGTTCTGAAATAAATTACAGTATAAACATACTTAGCAAAACCTATTGACTATTCGGCATTCTTCAAGTATAACCCATTTCATTACATGGGCTACTTTAGGTATAGAGGAACTAACAGTTTAAATGCCTTATTTTTCATAAAAATTATCGTAAGAATACTTATAAATGACCTGATCGTGAACTATAGACCCTAGTTTCCCTAAGCAACCTAAGCAAAACCTAAAAATCAAGCCAAATTTAAACTTTAGTTTGATTTTAAGTTTTGCTTAGGCTGCTTAGGGAAACTAAGGTCTACACTCCACGATTCAGGTTGCTTATTAGTTTTATCTTGACAAAATTTTTAAGTCTACGTGTTTTTCTTAAGATTTATCAAAAAACTATTTTATTTTACTTAATTGTACTTGAAAAATAAGGGATATAAACTGTTAGTTCGTCTATACCTAAAATAGTCCATGTAATTAAATGAATTATACTAGAGAGACCACTGATGGTTTTCACCGTTGGGCACTGCAGGACTGATAGCCAATTAAATAAACCTATTTACTATTACCAAAAATATATAATACTATATAATAAGTATTATATATTTTTGCTATTACTACCATTTTTATAGTAAACATTTTAATAATTGTGATTTTCTACGTTTTACATTGGGAAGAACTCTGCTTCGACATTGTTTTTATTAAGAATAGTACCAAAAATGTTTTATAACATAAAAATAAGAAAAAATATAAGTATATAAAACAGATACACAATAAATGGCTCAAATTGCCCTAATTGGGACTTATAAAAATCGTAATTGGGGCGCGCTCCAATGAGAGGGTGGTTTTGTAGGAATTATTACACGACCTAATTAATAAAAACGTCTTATAAGTCTTAATTAGAGCATTGCAAAGAACCAATTATGGCGTGCTTTATTTTAACCATGTCCTCAATGGAACTTTTAATACAATGAGATCAAATTTGGAAACCAATATTTTTTGGTTTTTTGGTTGTTATGTGATAGATGTGGCGTTATATTTTAAATTATAGTCGGGATCTGGATGTTATGTTTTTCTCTAAAAGATCATTTCTTTTCAAAACTGCAGCTATCACATCAAAATAAACTACTTAAACAAACTTATAAAACAAATTAAAGCAAAAATATATAATAAAGGAAATATGAGACACTTAGAACAAACTGCTTAAAAAAACAGATCCCATTTAAATGGAACTTATTTATATTAAATGGGATTCAATTTAAATAGGTCCAATTTAAATGGGATCCCATTTATATAAGTCCTGATTAAATGGGACCAGGTCCCATTTAAATGGCACCTATTTAAATGGAATCCCAAATCCCACTTATATTGGACCAAAAATTGAAAGGTCCCATTTAAATGGGAACATATCCCATTTAAATGGAACCTTTGTTTTCAAGCAGTTTATTCTAAGTGTCTCATTTTTCCTATAGTATATATTTTTGATTAAAGACACAAAGTAAAAAAAAACAGTTATAACAAAAATATACAATACTATATATTGTATTAAGGAAAAATATGCAACTCCCTACTAGAAGTGAAAAAATCTTGTGCCATTCTTTGAGCACTGCCATTAAATGCGCAAAACAACTGCAATTATATGGCAACCACCGTGTAATTGGGCACTGCTTAAAATGTAGCAGTATTTTCGCGAAACTATAGGCTCAGCCAGCGAATTAAAGTCATGCACAAAAAATGGCAAAACAACTGCCATTAATTAGGCAAGTGTCGTGTAAATGGGCACTGCCTAAAAACTAGCAGTATTTTCGCGAAACCAGACACAACCAGCCAATCACAGCAAACCAAAAGGTACGAATTTAAATATCCACCGAGTTAATGTTTCAACGTATCTTAATACATTTTTAGAAGCCGATTTACCTGCCGTCTGGACGGTTTTTACCCAAAATCGTTAAGGTGACTTAAGAACTCGAGTCCTTCTTAAAAAAAATGTTCGGCTCAATTTTGGATTGCATAAAACGGTTATTTGACAGAAAACCGTAGTTACTGAGTTACTCCAATTTTATTGTGAGGGTAAGCCGTTATTCACAAAAATACAGTTGTAGTTACAAGCTTTTTGCCTCCGATTAAGTTAAATTTTAATGAAGTTTCTTTAAAGCAGCAAAAAAATACAAGACATTATAAGCTGTTTTTTCATACATAATGTTTCTTAAAAAAACACATTTTTAAATTCATAGCAAGCACTTAAAAATTCAGTACTTATAATTAGGCCCCGTTTTAAGCTTTTTTGGTGACTGCTGCTAAGCTTTGAATTTAAAACACTTGCCACTAAAAGGAACTTTTAAAATTGAACTTGTAAAGTTAATAACATAAATCAAAAAATCGGGGTAGCTGCGGTTTTTTATCAAAACCCGGTTTTGCAGTATGCACCTCAAAAAAAGCCCCTCTTTCCCATAAAGAAGAGAGCTCAGATTAGTCGTCTGAACGGAGTTAGATAAAAACCGCCGTGACGACTTCTAAAAAAATTTTAAGATACGTTGAAACATTAACTCAGTGGGAATTCAAATTCGTACCCTTCGGGTTGCTTTGATTGGCTGACTGTGTCTGGTTTCGCGGATATAATTTACACGACACTTGCCCAATAAATGGCAGTTGTTTTGCCATTTTTTGTGCATGACAATGAATGGCAGTGCTCAAAAAATGGCACCAAATTTTTTCACTTCTGGTGAAAAGTGACATATTTTTCCTTAGTATAATATATAGTATTATATATTTTTGGTAATAGTACGTTCAGCAGTTTTGGCGCGGTTTTCCCAGAATAAAATTAATGTGCTTCGAGAGTTACGTACGAACACACTTTTAAACCGAACCGTATGCAAATCATTCTTTACGTGATTTTGTTCGATTGCTGTGTTTTGATTGGTTACTAGATGGTCCTTTTATTTTTTCCTAAACAAATAAATCAGCACCACCTGCTCCGCCATTAAGAAAACTATCCATTTTCTGTCATTTTGAAATGTCGGTTGTTAAAGGGGTACTTTCGCCAATTAAATTCTTACATAACCCGTATGAAACTGTTCCTTTAATACCAATCCAAACCTATCTACTTTCAATTTGGTATTTGGTATTCTCCACACAAAAACTGCGCAGCATTTTAAAATTTCAGCTTACTCGTTTCAATATTAAAAAAGCGGTTTGTTACGGGCGATACAGAAATTTGATTTGTGACATTGCTCAAAAACCATTAATGGGATTCGATAGGATTTATGCTTAAACACCAATTTATAAAATTACGTTTAATATAAAAAGATTCTCTAACATTATTGTGTGTCAGTGACAAAATGTTATAACAAGAAGGTGTTCAAACAAAAAATGCTGTCCTGCCAAACAAATGTATTTAAACACTTTTTTTTACATATCGTGTTATAAATCCTTGAAATTAGTTTCGCTAGCATATCGTTTTATCAAATTAAAAAACGAAAGAATTATTAGTATGTCATATGTTTTATTTTTTAACTGTATAAATTATTTTGTTACTAAAATAGGATGTTCTGAGTTAGTTTAAAAACCTTTCAATGGCAAGTTGAGCTACTTTTTTTATTTTAGTTTTAATAAAAGTATTTATAACCCATTGTTTGTAATGTTTCTTTAAAATCAACTAAAATACCGTAATTTTCATTATTTTTTTAAACTTTGACGTCAATACTTCCGGGGCCGGTACATTGAACTTGTGTTAACTAAGCATTATTTTAGGCTGTTTTTCTAAAATTTTGTTGTTTTTTTTTTAAATTGGCAAAGTGGTTTAAGTTTTCTCCGGTTGCCACGGTGAAACATTCGTCGCTCGTGGTGATATCTTCTTCTGATCATTGTGATGTGTAGAATCAACCCCATTTAACATTATGTAACAGTTTTGTTATAAGACAGTACGTAGTACTGTATGATGCGTGATTTAGCATGTAAATAATTGCTACCGTACATTTAATGAGCACCAACTTTATTCATTTCAGTATGCTGGCCAACAGGGCCTTTTGCTCACAGAGCCGAGGGGCAGAAAAAAGTGGGCGTGTGCGTTGTGTGCGCGCGCAGCAATAACTCTATTTTCTTTTTAGTCTTACCATGCAGCAACCGTGCGATGATCGTAGAGTTAACCAAGAAGAAGTTTACACACCACAATGGTCATAGGAAGATACCACCACTTTGGGACGAAGGTTTCCTCGTGGTGAAAGTGTGAGGAAGGTTTAAGGTGGTAACCGGAGTTTAAGGTCGACGGAGTCGAGGGAATTCGGAACCGAAAATAAAAAAACACTAAAACCTATATCTAAGCCTAGGCGAAGCCTAAAAAAAGGTCCAAAAATTTTCCGACGGCTACAAGTTCCCACCCTACTTGCGGCTCTAAAGACCCTGTATCGCAACCGGAAAAGGCGATGACAGTAACGAGGAAATAGTTAGTTGTATGCGTGGAATATAAAATTTGTTTTATTTGTGTAATAATGTTTTTATAATTTTTTTACATAATTTTTAAGAAATGTTTTTTAATATTCTTAGCAACACACATAATATCTTATTCCAACAAAATTGTTAATAAAAGTCTTTTGAACTAAAATTAGATTATTTTTAACAACGTTCTATTTTAACCTTTGGGATCCTTTCTGCTGCAAATCCGTAGAAGGTGTTTTACGCCAGTGCTGCACTGTATTAAACTTTGCGTCCGGACGATGCCGGACGCAAAGTTCAACCCAGTGCAGCACTGGCACGCAGTACCCTCTGCGGATTGGCAGTGGTTTTTGGACGAAAAAATCCCAAAGAGTTAAAATAATGCCGTCATAATCATAACAAATCTGTGACACGAGAATTCCGAGACACGAGAGTCCCGAGACACGAGAGTCCCGAGACATGAGAGTCCCGCAATAATGCATTTTATTTGCGACGGAACTGCTTAAGTGTAAGCGCAATTAAACACTGGCTTTAAACTTGAATAAATTGTAAATATTGTACCAAATAATCTAATTACTTTAAAAAAACCAGCAAAAACCACAAAACAAACAAAGGCGTAATTAGTTACATATACATATTTCATGAGTGTGTATGATCTTTTTTACTCTATGTTTTCAACATAACACTTTACTTATATTAATAAAATACATTTAAAAGAGCACTGTCACAAATCAAATTCCTATAACGCCCGAACCGGGCTGCTCCTTTAATACCAAACCTACCTAACTCAACTTTGGTATTTAGAGTACTTAACTACAAGGCTAAAACATTTTTAAATTTCAGCTGAATCAGTTCAGTATTAAAGGAGCAGTCCGGTTCGGGCGTTATAGGAATTTGATTTGTGACAGTGCTCCTTTAACCAAAAGTAAAAACAAGTTGTGTGCAAAAAGAAAGCTAAACCTCCGAATCAAAACTTGGGTGTTGTTATAAAAATATATAACGTGTTTGCGAAATACAGAAACAGTGACCTCATGTCGTGGAAATTACGAAATGTATCCTTGTAGCCTTTCTTTTGTTTTCCTGGTCAGATGGTTCGCGCTAACTGTATCACAATTACCACATTAAGGAATTCATTTTAACAAAGTTGAATAAAACTTGCTATGTATTATAACTGGGGAATTATAGTAATTTTATATTTTATGTTCTTTTATTATTATTCTTATTAGTTTAACACCAATGTATTAAAATTTTTATTTTATCAGCAAGCAGTACACTATTACAAAATTTAATTAAGTGTCACCGGAAAGCCATGTGAACTTCATGCGCAAACATGGGTGATTTTATCCTGTAACCATTTTAGTTATGGAAGTATGCGTGGACAGAGCAAAAAGTGTGTTATAAACAAATTAGCTTTTTTGACATCGAGTAGTAATTAATTATTGTAAAAATCGTCTATCTTTATTGCATAAAGTGGATAATGTAAGTCTTTGACAACAATAGTAAAGACACTGTGTTTTTATTGGGGTTTTCGAATTAATCTTTGGATCTTAAAAACAGTAAAATTGTGCAATATTGATGCAATTTCAAAAACCAAACCATGTGTTTTAATTGTATTTTAACAACACTTAGATTAAAGTGGAGTTATAGGCGTAAAACTGTTACGTTAAAAAGAAGCAAGCGTTTTCGATATAAGTATGAAATCCAAAATCTTTTCCAAGCCAAAAGAATCACAAATAATTCCAACTACAGCTGCTGAATCATGAATACCAAAATAAATTCGATTTCTGCTGAAGTGGATACTCTGGGAGCTAAAAGATCGGACCTTGAAACAGAGCGAGATTCGTGGACAGCTGAAAAGGGGTTTTTGGAGGAACGTTTCCGCAAGCTACAACAGTCGTCCAAGTGCTTGAAGCCGCAGATTTTCTCCACTATTGTTGACGACGTCTGCCAGCAGTTGGTAAACAGCTGCTCCCAGTGCTAAATGACGTTCCCAGTAATTATTCGTGCGTAAAAATACTTTCGGTAAAAAACTTTCGACAAATGACATTCAGGTAAAAATACCATCCGGCAATTTCATATTCGCACTAATTGACCATCGATCAATTTACCTTGATTTTTAGGTTTTGCTTAGGTTCAGGAAAAATAAGCACGAAGGTTAATCAGTCAGATTGTCAAATTACTTGATGGTATTATTACCAAATGTTTTTGTAAGAAAGTCAAATGTCGAAGGAATTTTTACGCTGGTATTATTACCTGGAGCCGTTAAATGATCTGTTTCAAGATCACATGAATAAGATGGACGTCAAGAAGGAGCATGGGATATTCAGTGGGCTCCCCGAATATTGAAATGACTCTACTGACGTTAAAGATTTAGTGTCGAATTTGGCTGGTGACACGCAAGTGGAAATAGTAGACCATTTCCGAATAGGGTCCAATAAAAAATTTAATGGCCATTAAATTATAGAGTTTCAAGACTATTTTTAGCTATTAAAAAGTTTCAAAAAATGCAAAAAAATTTCTAAAAAATATATTTATGGCATTATTTTTTAATCAGGAAAGAGCGCGGAGCGCTCTTTCCCTTATATTAAATAGGTTAAGTCACTGCGCGGTTAACCGTTGTTGATGGCGTCATGTAAAATCAACAAAACCTTAAATAGCTCTTTAGCCAATAAAAAATCTAAACATTTTAAATAACTGAAATATTACCCATATTTTTTTGATACTAAAAACCTAAAAACTTTTACTAAACATATATGAATTTCATACTAATAAGTTTAATTTGCTTAACTTTTTTGACTTTCGTTTTTTTTGGGTCCCCCAAAACTTTTTCCTGTGGTAAATATTTGGAGATGATTTTTTGCACGTAAATGCTAAATTTATATGGTTAGGTTCCTGTATTATGTCGCTTCAAGTTTCATAGATGTTAGTACAAAAAAGTGAAGAAAAAGTACACCGTGTGCTTTCAATTTGTCATTAAAACAAGCGATCTCATTTTTTTGCGTTAAAATATTTTGGAAGGATTATGTTAGTTTTTTATGTTGTATTCGATATTACAAACCAAATTAAAACTAATTATTTTTAGAATTAATCCGGCAATTAATGCTTATATTTGTCACATTATCGTAACAAATATTATGCAAAATTGTTTTGGTTTTTTTGTTTTAGGTTGGTTTAAATTTTATGATTCAACGAGGAGTGTACGAAGCCGCATATCCTTTGCACGACGGAAATATCTACATAGATCCCACCAACAAAACCAAAAAACCGCACGTATGCGTATTAGCGCTATAATTATGATATATTATTCTTAAGCCGATAAACCCAAAAAAATCTATCTCAGAACCTTAAAATTTCAACACCTTTATGACATTCCCCGGTGTATAAGCTTTGCAATTGTATCTCATTTAGCCCAATCTTTTTTCTGTTTGGAAACGAACGTCGTTTCCCTCTTTAGTAGAAAAACGTTGTCCAGCATTAAGAGGATCATGTTCATCTTACCAAAAACACATGATATTCTGGAATTATAGTGGATAATTAGTTTTACTAATCAGTTTGAAACAATTCAAAGACAAAAATTTTTTTAGTTTAAAAATCCATAGGGTCACCTTAGGTGAAAGTATGTTGTCCAGTATAAAAATGTCCATGTAATTTTTTTTAAAAATTCAACACCCTTACGACGTTCCCCGGGATATAGGCTTTTCAATGATACCTCATTCACTTTCATTTGTTGGGTGGTTCGGCAGAAGTTAGGGAACATACGCATACGGCTATTTATGTCTGAGTCTGGATTACAAAAAGATCATTTTTAATTTAGTTATCAAATAATTTACCTGTAATAATTCTGAGTTACTTTTGCTATTTTTCACAATTATTGTATACATTACTCAAAAAAATTTAGAAACGAAAAGTGCATCACATTGTGTACCATAGGATCTTATAGCTCAGCTTTTGGCTAAGAAAATTTACCCAACTAAAATCTTTCACCAGTCCAAAGATACCAATAAAAAGTCGACAGCTATTAACAACTAAAATATAAGCTTACCTATAAGATCCGGTGGTAAACTATAAGGCTCATCCTAAGTTTTTTCAAAGCCACCGCCGGACGTTTTTCAACAACTCTTTTGGTTAATTTTTCACTATAAGTTCTTATACCCTGATTTTAGAACCAGGCCAAAAAGCAATAGCTTAAAAAAAACTTTGCAAACTAAATATTTTAACGAATATGCACAATAATTGAAAGAAAATAGAAAAAGTATTCACAAATTATTGCGAGGTAAGTAAAGCTTTTGCCAACTCATTTAAAAATGTAGCATCATTTTTTTAGCATAAGCAAAACCGTAGTACGCATACACACAAAAGGATAAAAATAAAAACAGATATAAAAAATGCTTTGCCTTTCTTTTTTCTACAGTTCAAAAAAAATTGTCGTTTAGCGCTATAAAAAATATTGTTATGTATGGCATTTAAATAGTTCAAAAAATTAAAAAAGAATATATTGTACTTTTATTCTTGTACAAAAGTTCCCTACTAATGTTTTTGTGAAAACAAAATTTCATTAATAAGAAACATTGCAAATATAGTTCTTATGGTCAAATGTTTAAATGAATAGGATTTTAAAAAGCCACTTAAAAATGCCCAGATTAGCACATAGCCAACAAAAACATACATATTTTTCGGTAATTATATAGGGTTTATTTCCACTTCGGCCATGGCTGTTTGAGACTTGGGCTCGCCCTGGTAGATGGCGGTATTATCAACCGTTGGATCAAATCCGGCAATATTTTGGTGAAAAAGTTGCCTTCTACTTTGCTTGGCTTGGATTCTACACTCAAATGCTTGTCCCGCTCTCTTTTATTGGTTAGTAACTGGCAAACACCATTAACAATATCATAATTAAAGTTTCAAAAACAATATAAACCATGTACAACTTTCCCCAAGCCAGCTGAAAACCCTGAAAAATTAATAAAATTTTATCAGGTGAAGAAGGTTAATTTTTTTATTTCAACGCCCGTTGAGTCACTTGGCTTGTGCAATTGGTTGCTCGTTCTAAAAATTTTTATCATAATGACCTAAATTCTGGTATTATTATGGTTGCACCTACAAAAACATCATTTTTCTAATTTTATGGATTAAATTAAACTTTACTTAAATTTCTTATAACATTGTTTATTTAAATGTGCGATATACTAAATCATGCTGCATTTTTTTCGCTTGGATTTTGGTATCAATTGATGCGTCATGTTTCACCGAGTAAAAATTGTACTACAAAAAAATTAATTTTCAGCGGTTGTTCAGATATTAGCAAGAATATCGCTTTGTTATTCCAGATAATTTTTGGTTTTTTACCAAACACCAGCCACGGTGTGTTTGGTTTGCTTACATTGGATTTTGCAAACGCATTCTTTCCCTAAAAAATCCAGATGTATTTATGATATTTTATATGCAAATTTTGTTATGAAAATATGCAAAATTTTTATTTATATCTTTAATGTCTTTTTATTTATTATATTCCAGTTATAATGTTTTATTTTAAATCAATGATTTGATGTATTTTGTGTTTATTTTAATAGGGTAGTGCATTTAATTTCGGCACTTTTCCAAATTGGGCATTTTTAATTTTGGACTATATCTTTGGTAATCCTGGTCGGAATACGACGTTTTATAGCTCAAATGAGAGCTAATTATATGTAGATGACTGTCGTTAAGCTTTTTATTTGTTATGTTATGATATTTTTATGTGAAATTGTGTGATTTATAAAAAATAAAATTGTTACTCGTTTTTAGAACATGGTCATTTCATGATTACGCACTGAATTGGTTTAAAAATTAAACTGTCCTGGTAAAATTTAGTCTATTTTCCGAATTTTTAGTCCCCGTGGTTCTAGGTTGCGTCTGTGGTGAGCAATCGTTTTAAAATAAAATAGTGTAATTTCGGCACACATATTGCTGTAGGTAAAAACGTGTTGAATTAAGTGGTCGGGTGTTAAATTGTAGTTGTAAATAAGTAAAAGACAACGTTAAAATGTGTAGGGGTCATAGCACTGCACTTAAACTCGATTTAGGGGGTCCTTTTAAAAAGTGCCGAAATTAAATGCACTTTTTTTCCCAAATTTTGCTAATTTTGATACCATTTGGCATTTTAGCTGTAACTTTTTGCCAGTTACACGTTGAACAAAAAGTAGAAGTTTAAATTAAAGAAAACTGTCTGGAGATAATGATAAGATTTAAAATTTTTTGAAAATGATGATTTTTTGCCTGAGAAACGATCGATTGTTTTTAAAGTGCCGAAATCAAATGCACACATCTAATTTCGGAAATTTTCTTTTTTTTTAAACTGATTTAATTAAGTAAAAAACAACTTTTGTACAATGAAATTTTTGTGACGCAACGCAGTATCGTGAAAGCTTCAAAATGAGCTATCAAACATAAAAATCGAGCCATACAGTGAAAAGTTACATCGGAAAAACAAAAAAATACCGAAATTAAATGCACTACCCTATTTGCAGGCGTTTTTTTAATCTCTCATCCGGCGTACATATTTACTGTTATTTGGCTGTCTGAGCGGCAAAAAAATCAATGGAGTAATGAAGCGATAATATCTAGACAACCGCTGAAAATTAGTTTTTTGTAATACAATTTTTTTACTCAGTGACACCTGACGCATCGATTGATACCAAAAACCAAGCGAAAAAACACACCATGATTCAGTATACCGCACCTTTAACGGTGTGTTCTTAAGAAATGCCAAACATTTTACTTTTTTTATTTTTAACTTTTAAATCTGCCTTTTACAGCCAATGTTTAAACCTAAAATGTGGCAACAACTAAGCCCCAGTTGCAATATATCTACTCAAAATAAGTAGGATACTTAATTAGCTGTGTATTTATATAAAATGTACATACTTACGACTACCTTAAGTAGTCTATACTTAACTTAAGTTGTTATGATACAACCGGGCCTAAGAATTAAACTTGCAATTGTATAAAGATTTAGCTAAAATTCAGTGTTTTAAAAATTATAAAATCCATTGATTAAATTTTTAGGTTTATTGACTTTTTGTTATGGTCTTTATTACACAAAAGATGACATTCCAACTCATGATGTTTGCTTTACAAACTACAGTTCGTACGTTTTACTTTCTAGTACTGTTTTAAACTTATTCATATATATTTAATAATATACAAGTTATTCGTGATCACGTCAAATATGTTTTGCTCTGTGGGAAAGGTTGTGGGAGGAGCTAATAGAATCACTTTTAGCCAATTAGTGCTTGGGAAAAAACTAATCTCCAATGGTTGAAAAATCTTCTTTTTTTTAAGCACTAATTGGATAAAAGTGATTTTATAACGTTATAACTCTGTAAAGAATATTAACACTGAACAATTTTGGTTTAAATAGGAGGGTTTTGACTATCGTGTTTAGCAGAGTATTTTAAACAGTTGAGAAAATTGTGGAATATTGAAATATAAAAAATTCGGTATGGTTTTTGTACATCTGGTTTCTTCAGTTGGCTGCATATCATTAGATAAATTTATTTCATTTGGTTTCATTTTTTATACTATATGGAATTTTTGTTACAAATGGAACTTTTTAGAACGATCATGTGTCGCAGTTGTGCAAGTACTACGTGCACCTACAGCCGTCTCAGTGACTACTGTTTGTATGGAATAATAGACAGTGTATTTGACAATTGGGGCACAGTCATCTTCGCCATTATCACGGCATGCTGGTGTGTTTTGTTTTTGGAGCTGTGGAAAAGAGAACAAGCGAGGCTGGCAGCCCGATGGGACACCGTGGACTACCAGCTTCTGGTTAAGTATTTTAATATACACTATAAAAATAAATTTTGAAAATCATCTTTTAAAACGACAAAGCACAGCTGTGGGGCTCAAAAAATTTAATCTTAATTGGCTCTAGAAAAATCCGACGTTTCCCTGACACTATTGATTAAGGAAATTATGTTATAAATTTGTTTTGTCAATCAATTTCTTTTTTAAATGCTTTTATATTTTTTATATTAAAATAAAACTAAAATAACTAACTTAAAGTCGGCCTGGCTTTAATTTCGGCAGCAGGCTGTTATTTTTGCCGGAAGTAAAATTTTAAAATTAACTTTGTATGGCTAAATAGATCGGCTTGTGGTCCTTTTAGCCATACGCAGTTCATTTCATAACTATGCGCATAGTAAAAATAACAGCCGGTGGCCAAAATTAGGTTTTTAAATTAATGAAATTTAATTCAATTACCCTACATAAAAATCTGGCTCATTTTGTTCCCTATTTTTTGCAGTTGTTTTTAATATGTAGAACTAATTTGGAAAAAACTGTTTATATCCTTTGTAAATTGCCAGTTTTTTATCACTGAAAAAGGATCACTGTAGTAAATCCAAAATATTTCTACTTCAAGTAAAAGTTTAAACCACACTTTCTCTGCCGTTTACAAAATCAGCTGTATCATACATAACTTAAGGTAGAACGATACAGTTTCAAAAATTTCACCAATTTTTTCCAAAACATGTACTCGGGGGTTTTCGGAAGTCCTGATGACGAATCCTACCTCCGTTTTTCAATTCGACCCCCGGGGGCACTAGAGGAATCGCAACCCCCTCCCTTGGGGGCATTCTGACTATATAGCAGTTTTACCTCAAAAACACCTCAAAACGTACTCGGGGTTGCATACAGTATTGAATAATGAACACTTTTTTTAATTAAAAAGTGAAAAATTAAAAAAAACTTTTGATGTTAAAAACATTTCCCACGGCAACTGGAACCTAAAGCTCCAGAATTACAGTCCGTGGCTCCAACCACTCGGCTACTGCTCCATCTGAGTTACTTTCTTAAAAGCTACTTTTAAACGAACGCTTAAAAATGTTGTTTCCCGACGTTAAATCAAAAAATATAAATGAAAGTTTAGTCATTTGATAGGAATTAGTTTGTTTCCAACTTTTTACACAGAATTTGTACCATAATTCTGAGCCAGTTTTTAAGTTTTTAACGAAATCTCTACTATCACTTTCTTTTATTTTTTATTTCAACAATTTTAGCAATAAAACGAAATTAAAAAACTTCAATAGTAGGGATTTCGCTGAAAATTTTTGTGTGCATGTACATTTGGTGTATCTAACTTGAGTTAAATTTTTATTACGTAATATTAACTCTGGTTCTGTTAAATTGGGAAGAAACTGTTTTAAAATGACTTTTTTCAACGAAGCGTATCTCGGCGTGGAATAGTCCACCAAAAATGTTAGGAATACTGAACTGACCGGAAAAAAATACCCTTTCTTCCAACATATAGTTTGCTTCTGTCCGTCCCGTACGGTACGAGTTATACACGAAAACCGACAGGGTATCCTAACAGTATCGTCTCACCTTAAAATTATTTTCTTTTTTTTCTATTTAGACTGACTGTGAACCAGCAAGAACAGAATATCAGACAGCTGCTACTATGCGAAAAATAAATCCAGTAACTAGAGAATTAGAACCCTTTATTCCATCTAAGTTCCGTCTCAGAAATATCGCAAAATCGGTTGCTTTTGTGGCTTTTATGATAACTATGACCATAGCTGCAATAGCAGGGATTCTCATCTACAAAGCAACTATGACCGCCTTGGGTAAATTACTTCAAATGTTTTTAAGCTACATACCTAGACTTTTTTCTAATTTTTTGTCCTAAGTTTTGTCATTATTTTTAAAAATTGGAGATTTTTCAACTTTTTTTGTTTTCGATATTTCACTAAAATACGTGTAACAATTCCCAATATATCATATTTGAATTCGCAAAAAATATAGCATAAATTGATATTAATTAACGTCTATATCAACTTTTGTAAGTTTAATATTGCCGCTTAAAAAAATTTTCCAGTCCACGTCATTTTTTACGAACTGAAATGTATAGTCATCACAAAAGCTGAGCTATCGAGAATAATTTCTTTCTGAAGCAAAAAAATTATTTAACAAAAACACCACATTATGTGTCCTTGCACACCTTACAGTGAGCGGCAGGTTCTAACTAGGTTTAGCTCCGTAGTTTCGAGAAACAGGGCATGGACTAGTCGTTAACGTCTGGCGTAAGCTGTGGTCTGTCAGATGGGAAAACTGCCAGCTCCGATCTTGGTGGAAAATTGTAACAAATTCCGTTCTGTTAATATTTGATAAATAAGAGGCCTTATAAATACGAATTATATTTTAAATTCGGCTGGTAATCGTGTACGTAGTAGTGTTTTAAAAAGTTACTTTTACTTAAACTAATCAAAAGCCACGGATTTTGGATTACTTTTATTTTTATTTGACTTTAAAATTTATATTACTTTTACTCTTACTCAGATTTTCATTTTAAAGTACTTAAATTAATTTTAGTGAAATTTAAGTAATTTTAATGAGTAGATTTGCCATGGGCTTGTTCTAAAATAAGTGGCAGAAAAAAAATTAAGCCGCTAACACGCTAAAACCATTTATTTTGACCAAAACACTTATTAAAATCGGGGAAGAGCGCGGAGCGCTCTTTCCCTTATATTAAATGGGTTAAGTCACTGCGCGGTTAACCGTTGTTGATGGCTTCATCGAAATCAACAAAACTTTTAATAGTTTTTTAACCAATTAAAAATCTAAACATTTTACATAACTAGAATATTACCCATATTTTTCTGATATTAAAAACCTAAAAACTTTTGCTAAACATACCTGAATTTCATACTAATAAGCCTAATTTGCTTAACTTCTTTTTTGTTTTTTTTGGGGTCCCCCAAAAATTTTTCCCTGTGGTAAATATTTGGAGCTGATTTTTTGCACGTAGATGCTAAATTGCCGCCTCACCTGAATTTTATTCTCGTATATGATCTATTGCCCGTAGTTAAACCTCTGTTCATGTGAAAATTGACTTTTTTTTTCTAAGTTACGCATTAGGTACTGGGGTACTTGTGTGACACTTTTTTTCCTTACTGAATTACATATTAAGTAACTTCATTCAGTAATACACATTCTCTTGTGGTTATTTTTTTGGTTTAAATTGTAATTCCTTACCTTTTTATAAAAATTACTAATTTTCAACGGGAAGAGTGAAAAAATATCCTTACCACTTATTAGCAGCCATATGGCAACAATAAAAATATTTAAAAAAATAAAATGAAATAAATCTTGGGTGACGTGTGAGCGCTGCGGGATACAATGTTTCAATAGACGGAAATTTATCAAAATCGAAACAGAAAAAAGTCTTTTTTATATGGAATACTATGAAGCTACAATCACTCCAAAAATTTAATGCGAGAAAAGAATGGTCTAGGTAACCTCGTAAAATTGTATGGAACCTGGAAAAACCATTTACAATGGTGTGGTTTTGTTCTTTAAAAATAAACCATCAATCCAGAAAAATCAAGCACAAAACAAAAGTCCAAATAAAGCTAATTTCCAAATAAGTGGTTAAATCAGGTCTAACTAAAAAAATTTAAACAGAAGAAAAACACACTATTTTATATGGTTCTTTCAGGTTCCATACAATTTTACGGAGTTACCCAGACTTAATTTTTGTATAGTATACTGCTTAAAATTACATTAAAGTTTTGGATATGAAAATAATTGTATTCATATCATGAGGAGACCATGACGTTTCTTTTAAAATGAGTAAATTTTTTAATGTGTTATATCTTTAATAAATGACATTGAATTCAATGCATTAAAAGGCGGAAATTTAAAAGACGAAACAAAGTTTCGAAAAAAAGCCTTATATTAAATGGAATAGTATAAAGCTACATAAGTCTAAAAACTAAATGCCAGAAAAGACTGAAACAAGTCTCTTTAAAACCTGTAAATTAATAACAGATTTTGTGAAATTTTCAGAAAAACAAAACCGAATAAAAACAATACGTAAAAAAGCTTTAGTTGGCGTTTTTTAACCATTAACAAAACTTAATTCACATAAATTTCTCTCAAAGTGGATTAACTTTTACATGAGTTAACCAGCTGTAAATACCACAGTATTAGTTAAGTCACACGTCGTTAAAACGATACAAAAAAAGTATAACGCAACAGTCACAGTAACCATGAAAAATTTCTGTCAAAATAAGTTATCGCATTGCGCATTAAATTTTGTAATTTATCATTATTTTCGTATAAAGCAAAACATACCGCCATATTAACGGCTTTTTAAAATCAAATATCAAGTTCTAAGTCCGAAAAACATTGAAAAATTCAGATTTAATATAAGGCGACTTTTTCTTTAATGTTTCTATTTATTACATAAAACAAATTAGCTATCAATGTATTTGTTAAATTAAAAATTTACTTTTGTTTAAAATAATCCAAAATCATTACTTTTTAGAAGTACGTAGCACGTCAGTCTATGAAGTACTGAGGCAGAAAATTACAGGTTCAAGTTCTGTAACGCTCATTTTTGAGTCTAAAAGCTAAATTTTGCAAATTATTTCGCATTTTTACTGTCAATAACTCGAGTTACTCGGTGTTGTATTTCTAGACTTCAAAAATAATAGTAAACCACTCGTGTCATTTTCAGATAAACGTAGTTTAACTGTAATACAATCCCTCTATTGTACATTTTTAATTAAAACATACTTCATATATGAATTTTATACTTTGATTATTTGATATATTTTGAATGATATATAAATAGACGTAATGTGTGTGTGTGTGTGTGTGTGTGTGTGTGTGTGTGCGTGCGTGCGTGCGTGCGTGCGTGCGTGCGTGCGTGCGTGCGTGCGTGCGTGCGTGCGTGCGTGCGTGCGTGCGTGCGTGCGTGCGTGCGTGCGTGCGTGCGTGCGTGCGTGCGTGCGTGCGTGCGTGCGTGCGTGCGTGCGTGCGTGCGTGCGTGCGTGCGTGCGTGCGTGCGTGCGTGCGTGCGTGCGTGCGTGCGTGCGTGCGTGCGTGCGTGCGTGCGTGCGTGCGTGCGTGCGTGCGTGCGTGTGCGTGCGTGCGTGCGTGCGTGCGTGCGTGCGTGCGTGCGTGCGTGCGTGCGTGCGTGCGTGCGTGCGTGCGTGCGTGCGTGCGTGCGTGCGTGCGTGCGTGCGTGCGTGCGTGCGTGCGTGCGTGCGTGCGTGCGTGCGTGCGTGCGTGCGTGCGTGCGTGCGTGTGCCTCTGAGTCTGTGAGTCTGTCTGAGTGTTCCCTAACTCCTCCTTAACCACCCAACGGATTAAGGTGAATGAGGTATCGTTGGAAAGCTTATACCCTAGGGAATGTCGCGAAGGGTTTGAATATTTGAAACAACTTTCATGGACATCTTTATACTGGACAACGCATTTTCACCAAAAGGTCCCTCCCCCCTATGGATTTTGGAAGTTAAAAAATTTTTTGTCCAGGAATTGGCTTAAACTTATTAGTAAGAGTAATTAGCCAACGTAAAGCCAGATTATCATGTTTTTTGGAAAAAATGAACATGGACATCTTTATACTGGACAACGTTTTATTCACTAAAGAGAGAATTACCGTGCTTCCCAACCACTAATGAGATTGGGCTAAATGAGATTTCATTGCAAAGCTTACAGTCCGGGGAATGTCATAAAGGGTTAAAATTTAAAAAATCATAAAAAGTCATAAAAAAGTTGACTGGTTTTGAAAAATTTTGCATGGGCATCTTTAGCCTCAACAACACATTTTCATAAAAGGGGGAACCTATGAACTTTGGAAACTGAAACTTTTTTGTGTTTGAATTGGCTCAACTTATTGATAAGAGTAATTAACCAATGTAAAACCAGAATGTCATGTTTTTAGGTAACATTAACATGGATATCTTAATGCTGGACAACGTTTTTTCACTAAAAAGGGGAACGACCTTCCTCCCCAACCGGAAAAAGAATTGGGCTAAATGAGATATCATTGCAAAGCTTAGAAACTGGGAAATGTAATAATGGTGTTGAAATTTAAAAAAAATTGCATGGACAACATAAGGATGGACAACGCATTCGCGCAAAACGGGGGCACTGTGGACTTAGGAAGTTAAGAAATTTTTTGTCTTTGAATAGGCTTAAACTTATTGGTTAGAGTAATTAATGAATAAAAAGCCAAAAAGCCAGAATGTTATGTTTTTTTAGAAAGATGAACATGGACATATTTACACTGGATAACGCATTTTTCACCAAAAGGGGGATAGACCCTTCTCTCCAACCGTAGAACAAATTAGCTTAAATGAGGTATTATGGTAACGCTTACAATTTGGGGAATGTCATAAAAGGGTTAAATGTTTAAAAAAATAACATGGACATTTTATTCTGGACACACATTTTCACCGGAGGAGGCACTATAAATTTTAAAAGTTAAATTTTTTCTACTGCTAATTGTTGTTATTGCCATTGCTATTTATTACTAATAGTAAATGGAAAGCCAGCGTATAATTTTTTTTTGGAAAAATCAACATAAACATAATTATGATGGACAACGAATTTTTTTCAAAAGTTGGGATGGTACTTCCTCCTAAACTACAAAAAAGATTGAGCTGAATAAGATACCATTAGAAAGCTTACAATTTAGAGAATTTCATAAGTTGGTTAAAGTTTTTTTTAAAAAAATAACATGGACATCTTTATGCTGGACAAAGCATTTTTTTCCAAGAAGACAGAACGGATTGCAAAGCGTACAATTCAGGGAATTATCATATAAGGATTGAATTTTGAAAAATTGGCAAATGAATCTGAGAAATACAGATATATAATTATTTGTCAGCCGTAGGGCTGACACGGGAAACTTGTTATAGAAAGTGACTCCATAAATAATAATAAAATAAAATATGCTTCCTTGAAATTTTTTTTAATTTACATAATTTGGCACCAAACAACAATAATGGTGACGGACGACAAGTTCTAGCATAAAATTAAATAACTAGCGTTGAGAAATTCTTTAAGAATGAAGCACGAAAAAGGTGTGTTCTTACACCGATCATATGTTTAGACAGAAAAGAGGTGAACTAGTGTGAGGTGTATATGTTTACTTTTGATTATAGTTTTTATTGCTAATTTTCACAGAATTTCCTTAGATGGTTAAAAAAGGTTATTCGACTTAATTTTGGCCACTTTTAAAATTAGTTTTACACGCACACAAAAAATAAACACAATTTCTTCATTTACGATTAGCTTGTTTTATTGTTTTGTTTTTATAAATTTTTTAAATAAAATGAAAAAATTTTTAAAATTTATATTTTTCAGAAAAATGCAAAAAAACAACTAAAGTGTGATGTGACAGAATGTAGGTAAAAAAGAAAATTGTTGCTTTTTGGTGGCCTTATATTTTAAAAATTCAACTAAAAATTAAACAATTTACACTTTTTTCAAAAAGCAGGGTTTTTTAAAGTAGAATTTAAGTCATTCTAAATTATTTAAAATAATCTTCCTGGAAATTTACTAAATTGACAACGTTTAATTCAAGAATCAAAATGTATTAGTTATTTAAATACAGTTTAGAGCTGTTTAGAACAATCTAAGTTACAAAAAATAAATTTAAGAGTTTTACCTAAAAACATTTTGCTTCTTGCTGATATTTGGGTTGGACAACTTTCTACGAAAGTAAAATTGTTTTTTAGGTTACATGGGGTCTCTCATGATATCATTTACAGCGTCTATTTTGAGTACAGTTGTGATTATCATTCTGGAAAAAGTTTTCACAAAAATCGCCTGGAATTGCACAGAAAAAGAATATCATCGCACTTGGACCCAATTTGAGACCAGCTATACCTACAAAATGTACATCTTTCAATTTATCAACTACTACTCCGTGCTTTTCTATCTGGCTTTTATTCAAGGCAAGTGCAACAACAATTTTATAATTAACCGGAAATTGGCATAAAAGCTCAGCCATAGCAAATAACAACGACGTACATTTTTTTTAAAAAATAATGGAATATCAAACTACAGAATAATAATTATTAACTGGGGTTGTAACAGGGTTCCTTCCTGGTTTCTACATTGTTGCTAATTTTTTATAAGTGTTAGCTTAATCTTAAGGTTTTGCCTGGGCTGTTAAGGGAAACTAAGGTTTAAAGTGGTTTCGGTTGTTTACGAATTTTATCATGAGAATTTTATGAGTGAATTAGTGTTGTAAAAAGTATTGATTTTGGTTTATTTTAAGTAAAAGTAAAAGTAATTTGAAAAATTTTAATTTAAGTAAAGTAAGAGTAAAAGTAATTTGTCATTTTTTAATTTAAGTAAAGTAAAAGTAAAAGTAATGGTCGAAATTTTATTTAAGTAAAGTAAAAGTAAAAGTAAGGTCTATTTTTTTAAGTAAAAGTAAGAGTAAAAGTATAATAAAAGTAATTTTGAAACGGAGAAAAAGACCGGTTTTTGAAGCTCCAGAGCTCTGTTCTAAAGTTTTTTTGCTAATTTTATGTATAAATTATCATTTTAATAAGTTTTTTAGTCAAAATAAATGGTTTTAGCGTGTTAGCGGCTTAGAAAATTGTCTTCTGCCATTCACTTTGCAACAAGCCCATAGGAAATCTACCCATTTAAATTACTTAAATTTTACTTAAATTAATTTAAGTGTTTGCAATGGAAATCTGAGTAAAAGTAAAAGTAAAAGTATTTGAAATTTCAAAAGTCGAGTAAGAGTAAAAGTAAAAGTAATTGAAATTTCAAATGTCGAGTAAAAGTAAAAGTAAAAGTAATCCAAAATCCGTTACTTTTATTACTTTAAGTAAAAGTAAAAGTAACTTTTTACAACACTAGAGTGAATGGATTTTTATGATAACAAAATTACAATTTAATTTAGGTAATGTGTTTTAAAAAAATTCCAGAAATTAACTCAACAAATTTTTAAAGCAAATTTTTGAAA
>JASAMX010032880.1:0-14159 GCA_030248175.1 Microlaimidae sp. YZB2_3
CTTATTTCTAAAATGTCCCCCAGAATAAGTGATGTATTTTCACTCACGACACCCTATCATGTCTAAGTTGAGCTCAATTCGTTTAATTGAACGGATCTCGCTCACAAATAATTCAGGGAGTTTTGCCGCTCATTCCAGCCATATCCTCTTAGAGCTATTCACAAACATATTCCCCTCGCCACGTGTGTAAAACAAATCCACGCATTGACGAAAAAACTTTGGATCCCTTGTTGTTTCCTTTAGTAAACGAACCTTAATATTACACTACAAATATTGGGCGGAAACAATGTTTTTTTAAAAACCCACAAAATTTAGATTTTAACATGATAGTGCCTTATTAATTAAAGCTGTTTTAATGAATATGCCAAAAGTATTGACAGGAGCTAAATTACGGTTGCACGACTTCAACTAAGCATAAAAATACTAAATTTCTTAGAAAACGACTGCAGCAAGTGGAATATAAAACACTAAACATAACACGTATAAAAATTTGGCCAAAACGATATTTTACTTGATACAAAATACATTTACACGATACAAATAAGCACCGGATTTGAGCAATTTAATGTATTATTAGTTTTCGTGCTGGAAATTTATAAAAATAAAATGATAAAATTATATAATTTTTCCAAAAAAAAACTTAGTTTTTGGAGTGGTTATAAGATTTTTGGATCTCTTCTATTTTTGATGCATAAGCCTCATAGATAGACCCCATTTCTTATTGTGTGTGTTTTCTCCATGGGGGGATGGGTCTTTTCTCAAAGTATGGGGAGAGGTTAACTTTTTAGTTGCACGAATAAAACTGATTATAAAAATACTAAAATTCCTCACTTAAAAGGTAGAAAAAAAATTATAAAACGCCAAATGTACTGGCGGGGAAATAAGAAGTTTTTATTTTCATTGCAAAAACCAGCTTTCAATACCTAATGATTTGAGCTTTTGTGTGCGTCGGGACAGTTTTTTCATGGACAGTTTATGTAAGTTTTTGCGTTCAGACAGTGTATGTAAGTTTGGACAGTTTTTTTTTGCATATACGTTGAGAGGCAAGCCTCCTGCAATATGTGCAAAATGCATTATATTTATTTTTTTATTATAATTCAATTTTTTTGATGGAAGAAAATTATTGGGGTAAAAAAAATGTGTTGCCTCAAAATGGGAGACCTACTGCATTAGCGTTTTATATACTATTTTTATCAGCTATTTTTAACAAAATTTTGTGTTTTTATACACGATTTCAGTGTACAAGCATAGTTACTGAATTTTATCCTTTTGTCCATTTATCTATTTTTATGCTGTACCTGTAAGTCTATAATTACAAAATACTTTTTGCATTTTTGATTTTTTTCTTATTGTGTGTGTGTGTGTGTGTGTGTGTGTGTGTGTGTGTGTGTGTGTGTGTGTGTGTGTGTGTGTGTGTGTGTGTGTGTGTGTGTGTGTGTGTGTGTCTGTGTGTGTGTGTGTGTGTGTGTGTGTGTGTGTGTGTGTGTGTGTGTTTGTCGCGGGGAAGCATGTCGTAAAAGTATTGACATCAGGTAAATCACGATGACATTATAATAAATACTAGAATAGCTGTAAAAGTAATGGCTGAAATTAAAATTTTGTTTGAAAACGACCGCAAAAACTGGTATATAAAACAATACATATTTAAAAATTAAAGCAATTTAATATTTATTTTTAAGTTAATTCCTGTCCAACGAGCTTTAGATTATTCGCGGTTAGGCATGTACTTTATACTTGTAATAAGATTTACGGACAATTTTTAGCGGTCTACAAAAAATGGCCAGGAGATAAGAGTATTCAGTATTTCTTTGGGAGGAGGTGCTAAATTCGAATCTCGCGCGATAAGTTGTATTTGTTCGGCATTTTGGACCAGAATTTAATATTCAATATCGATTGCTTTTACAGCTAATATGAACGTAATAAAATTTTTAATATTATTAGTTTAAATTATTTAAGAATTATTGAATATATTAGGCTTAATGTGATAGGTTTTGTTTACATTTTGTTACTTAACATAGTATTGATTTTTTCTTAAAAAGTTGGTTATTATGAAATGAAAATAAGTATTTTAGTTGATATTGCTAAATTTTTTGAAATTTAAACTAGTGCAAAAACTGTAGACTTGTTTGAAATTAAAAAAACACTTTTAAATCTATTTATTGTCATAATATGAAGGAGTGCAAGAATTGCATAGTTTCTACGAGAGTAGGTACGTCAGCTCTGCTTCATAACCGGAACTACGAAGCTTGGTATAAAGAGGAAATGTCAAAAAATGACTGTATAATAGAGTAGAAGCAACCATTCAATTATGATTTTATCATGATTTTTTAGAGCAAAATTTTCTTCTGAAAAAACCATCGCCGAAGAATAAATAGACTTAGTATAATTTACACATCAATAATTTATAATTGTAATTATAACCGATGTTACAAAAGTTAATTTATTGAGTTATTGTTTTGTGTTTTGGGAATATTTTGAAATTTAAAAAAATTGTAATGTTTTATAAAAAAATTTTTTGAGAAACATTTAAAACGAATTTTAAAAAAATTTATTTGAAAAACGAAGACCTTAAAAATATTTTTTAACATAAAAAGCTTCGTGTTTGATATGTTTTCTTGAAAAAAAAATGTTTCTAATACTATTAAAGAACAATTTTTGGGTACCCGATTCAGTTTGTTGTTTTATTTATATTGACATAATATTGTTGTATAACAGCCTTTTGTTTAAACGCCTTTTGCAACAATGTCTTATTATTTGCAACAAAATGCTTTATTCTTTATTACTATGCTTGTTTAACATGTTTTGTTTGGAAGATTTATATTTAAATTTTCTGGGTGTGTTTTAGATGTATTGTAATAGCCAATAAATACTCATTATAACTTTAAAAAACATTTTTCTTTCACAAAAACAATAACTCAATAATTAACTTTTGTAACATCGGTATAATACAATTATAAATTATTGAAGGTAAATTATAGAAGTCTACTGTATTCCGCTAGGTATCGTTTTTAGGAAGAAAAGATTTATTCTAAAAATCATGATAAAAAATGATTGAATGGTTGCTTCTACTCTAATATACAAATATATTTATGCACATTTTCTCTTAATACCAAGCTTCGGAGTTCCGGTTGATTGAAGCGGAGCTGACGAACCTAGTCTCGGAGCTCTGGAGTTTCACTCCTTCATATTATGACAATAAATAGATTTAGAAGTGTGTTTTTTTTAATTTCAAACAAGTCTACAGTTTTTGCACTAGTTTAAATTTCAAAAAATTTAGCAATATCAACTAAAATAATTATTTTTTTCGAATAAAATTATTGGGATAAACAGTATATGTGTTGTATCAAAATGCAAAACCTTCGCATTAAGCCTTTTATATTCTATTTTTCTCAGATATTTTAAACAAAATTTTGAGTTTTATACATTATTTTAGCTGTACAAGCAAGTTATTGAATATTAACTTCTCGTCTATGCTCTGAACAGATCCTATCCCGCGAAAAAACGTACACATTAAAGAAATACTGAATATATTATGTTGGCAATTTTTTGTAGACTAAGATTGTGTAAATCTTATTAAGAAAAATACAATAAAAATAATCATAAAAATGATGACAGAATAACAAGTTTGATAAAAATAAAATTAAAAATTTTTATTTTAAACAGAATGTAAAACTACCTTGTAAGAAACTCCTTTTTGAAATTTTAAAATCTCTAGCCACCCCTAGCCAGCTAGAACACAAATAAGTATACAAACTATTACCTATCTATTATATTGTAATCGCGTTACCTGTTTACATCACGAACACACAGTAAACACACTAGAAATTCACACGCACGCACGCATCGCTTTTTTTTTTAACTTTATTGTTTTATATTCCAGTTTTTGCGGTCGTTTTCAACGAAAGTTTTGTACGCACGCACGCACGCACGCACGCACGCACGCACGCACGCACGCACGCACGCACGCACGCACGCACGCACACACGCACGCACGCACGCACGCGCACGCACGCACACACAATAAGAAAAAAGTCAATAGAAGTATTTTGTAATTATCAAGCTTACAGGTTATAGCATAAAAATAGATAAATGGACAAAAGGATAAAATTCAGTAACTGCTTGTACAGCTGAAATCGTGTATAAAAACACAAAATTTTGTTAAAAACAGCTGATAAAAATAGTATATAAAACGCTAAATGCATAGGTCTCGCATTTTGAGGCAACACATTTTATTTACCCCAATAATTTTCTTCCATCAAAAAAATTGAATTATAATAAAAAAAATAAATATAATGCATTTTGCACATATTGCAGGAGGCTTGCTACTCAACGTATATGCAAAAAAACTGTCCAAACTTACATACACTGTCTGAACGCAAAAACTTACATAAACTGTCTGGATGAAAAAACTGTCCGCACGCACACAAAAACTAAGATCAGTTAAGTTTATTGAAAGCTCGTTTTTGCAATGAAAATAAAACTTCTTTATTTTTCACGCCAGTTACATTTGGCGTTTTATAATTTTTTCCTACCGTTTTAGTGAGATTTAGTATTTTTATAATCAGTTTTAGCCGTGCAACTGAAAAGTTAACCTCTGCCCATACTTTGAGAAAAGTCCCATCCCTCCACGGAGAAAACACACACAATAAGAAAATGGTCTATCTATGAGCTTATAGCATCAAAATAGAAGAGATCCACAAACCTTATAACCACTCCAAAGCTTAAGTTTTTTTTGGAAAAATTATATAATTTTACTCATTTTTATAAATTTGCAGCACGAAAACTAATAATACACTAAATTGTTAAAATGCGGTGTATTTGTATCGTGTAAATGTATTTTATATCAAGTAAAATATCGTATTGGGCAAATTTTTATACGTGTTATGTTTAGTGTTTTATATTCCACTTTTTGCGGTCGTTTTATAAGAAATTTAGTATTTTTATGCTTAGTTGAAGTCGTGCAACCGTAATTTAGCTCCTGTCGATACTTTTGGCATATTCATTAAAACAGCTTTAATGAATAAGGCACTATCATGTTAAAATCTGAATTTTGTGGGTTTCAAAAAAAACATTGTTTCCGCCCAATATTTGTAGTGTAATATTAAGGTTCGTTTACTAAAGGAAACAACAAGGGATCCAAAGTTTTTTGTCAATGCGTCGATTTGTTTTACACACGTGGCGAGCGGAATTTATCGCGAGTTGAAAACCAAAATACGTTTGTGAATAGGTTGTGAGAGGATATGGCTCCAATGAGCGACAAAACTTGCTGAATTAGTTGTGAGCGAGATCCGTTCAATTAAACGAATTGAGCTCAACTTAGACATGATAGGGTCTCGTGAGTGAAAATGCATCACTTATTCTGGGGGACATTTTAGAAATAAGGTCTTCAACTGTAATAAAAGTCAAAGCAAGTCAAAGCCAAGTAATAAAACTGAGCTATATACCTGGTATTCAAAAGTTTATCGAAACTTTTTTCTTTTACATTACTTTTCATTTTTTACTTTTTGTAAAAAAATTGAAACATGCCAAAAGTAAATTTTTTATGTGCATAAATTAATTTCAACAATTCAAAGTAAATTTAAATTTGTATTGCCATCAATGGAGGTGCTACACTCCTACAACACTTCATAACCTTCTACTGAACATTCAGAGAGGTGTCCATTTGTTCAGAGAAAGAACCAAAAAATAAAAAAAAAACAAAAAACATATTTTTAAAAAGTTTAAAAACTAAAATATAGGTAGACAAACTATAGTTAAAAAAAAAAAAAAAAAAAAAAAAAAAAAAAAAAAAAAAAAAAAAAAAAAAAAAAACAAAAAAAAAAAAAAAAAAAAAAAAAAAAAAAAAAACAAAAAGAAAAAAAAAATAATAGATAAAAAGAAAAAAAGCAAAAAAAGCACTACGACAAAACAAATACAAAAATAAATTTGGCAATTTATATATTACCTTTCAATATTTATAATTTGTAATTTGCGTTGTCGTCCGTTAGCCGCTTGATCTATTTTTGTATTATTTTCTTCAGAATGTGTAATTACAAAGCAATTGATGTGATGTTAAAAAAATGTTTGAGTAACTTACATAACGCTCTTCTAATTGATACATTTTTGTGGTGTTTTGAATAACGTTTCGGTATTATTTACTAATAAATTTTTCACATCTATATAATTCTTTTGTTGTATTTATTTTATTATTTTGCCCGCTATTTACACTTCAAACATATTATTAAAACTAAAAAAATTTACATATTTAAACTTTAAAATATACAACAATTGATTAACTGATATTATATAATTTGGACATATATACAATTATGACTAATTCCTATTAGAGAATTTCTGATTAATAATCACTAATTTGTATATTAGCTTTTTTGTTACGCCCTTTGTGCTATTCTTATTATTTTTCTTTTTATTTTATACTAGCTATGCGTTTTTTTATTTATATATTATTATATTTATTTATATATTATGGAAAACCCAAAAACCAAAAAAAAAAAAAAAAAAACAAGGTTTAGTGTCATAGCTAACTTAACAACTTCTCACCTCAGCACACAGACAAAAACACCACAAAAAACACACCACAAAAAAAGCAAAAAAGCACCCCAGCAGCCCAAAAAAGCAAAAAAACAAACAAAATCAGGAAACAAAAAAGCAAAAAAAAACAAATAAATTTTAAATATTAAGAATTTATTTTCTTTTCGTTCAAATATCAGATCCATTATGTATACTTTTAAGTCTAGATATAGAAATATTTAGTTTAAAACATTTATTTTAGTTACTTGGCTTTATTTAGTTTTTTTTTTTTTTTGGATATAAATTGATTTAGAAAAGTTTATATGACTATTGAAATTCTATTTAGAGAAAAAAATTAAAAAAAAAAAAAAAAAAAAATAATTATAAAAAAAAAAAAAAATTAATTTTTTTTTAAATAAATATAAAATGATATAAATTGAAAAAAAAAAAAAAAAAAAAAAAAAACCAAAAAAAAAAACAAACTCACTAGAATAGGCAAACATAACGGAGTAATCAAGTTTAAAAAATAAATATAAAAAAAACTAAAAGCCTAAACAAAGATAAGGTTAGCAATGTTTTGTTAATAAAAAAAAAATTAAAAAATGTTAAAATCCACTTGATTGATCTTATAGATTTGTCCTGTAAAGAATTTAAATGTGGATTGTTAGACAGTTATGCAAGTCTTTTATAACTGTAGAAGCTATAATATTATTAACAGCCAATTTATAGAACACGTTTTTATCTTAAGTATTGCTGGTCTTTCCGGTCAATCAAATTCATATAAACAACTGAATTTAGCTGGAGAATGCGGAAACACCAAAAAAAAAAAATTCAAAAATAATTTTATACCACGATTTAGTGATATTTAGCAATAACTTTTTCTGACATATTTTCAAATATTTGACAATTATATTAGTTGGCAAATTTATAAAAGATAATATTCATTAATAGCTTTGTCTCATTTGCACCCCGGTATACAAAATAAAAAAAAAAATAAAATATACAAATCATTATTTTCATTTATGCTTCAAAAATGAGCGTTAAGGATTTTTGCTCGTACTTTTTTTAAAACATTTAGCCACTTTTCAATTAATAGCTGAAGATAATCAAATTTATTGCTGCCTACGAATCAAAAAAAAAAAAGTTTCGTCCACCTTTTAAAAATAAAAAAATACGTAATTTTACTTCATTTATTATTGTTAATTTTTTTTTGTTCGTTAGTAAATAAAAAAAAAAAAAAAAAAATATTTTTTTCACTTTGAATATTTATATTTGTTAAACTAAAATTAAAAAAAAAAAAAGCACCCCATAAAAACAAAAAAAAACAAAAAAAATAAACAACTAAACAAAACATAATACCAGACCCCAAAACATGGCTTTTGACTTGCAAATTTAACATTTATTTATATGAAGACCTTATTTCTAAAATGTCCCCCAGAATAAGTGATGCATTTTCACTCACGACACCCTATCATGTCTAAGTTGAGCTCAATTCGTTTAATTGAACGGATCTCGCTCACAACTAATTCAGCGAGTTTTGCCGCTCATTCCAGCCATATCCTCTCACACCTATTCACAAACGTATTTTGGTTTTCAACTCGCGATAAATTCCGCTCGCCACGTGTGTAAAACAAATCCACGCATTGACGAAAAAACTTTGGATCCCTTGTTGTTTCCTTTAGTAAACGAACCTTAATATTACACTACAAATATTGGGCGGAAACAATGTTTTTTTTTTGAAACCCACAAAATTTAGATTTTAACATGATAGTGCCTTATTCATTAAAGCTGTTTTAATGAATATGCCAAAAGTATTGACAGGAGCTAAATTACGGTTGCACGACTTCAACTAAGCATAAAAATACTAAATTTCGTAGAAAACGACCGCAAAAAGTGGAATATAAAACACTAAACGTAACACGTATAAAAATTTGCCCAAAACGTTATTTTACTTGATACAAAATACATTTACACGATACAAATACACCGCATTTGAGCAATTTAATGTATTATTAGTTTTCGTGCTGCAAATTTATAAAAATGAGTAAAATTATACAATTTTCCCAAAAAAAACTTAAGCTTTGGAGTAATTATAAGGTTTGTGGATCTCTTCCATTTTGATGCTATAAGCTCATAGATAGACCATTTTCTTATTGTGTGTGTTTTCTCCGCGGGGGGATGGGACTTTTCTCAAAGTATGGGCAGAGGTTAACTTTTTAGTTGCACGGCTAAAACTGATTATAAAAATACTAAATCTCACTAAAACGGTAGAAAAAAAATTATAAAACGCCAAATGTAACTGGCGTGAAAAATAAAGAAGTTTTATTTTCATTGCAAAAACGAGCTTTCAATAAACTTAACTGATCTTAGTTTTTGTGTGCGTGCGGACAGTTTTTTCATCCAGACAGTTTATGTAAGTTTTTGCGTTCGGACAGTGTATGTAAGTTTGGACAGTTTTTTTGCATATACGTTGAGTAGCAAGCCTCCTGCAATATGTGCAAAATGCATTATATTTATTTTTTATTATAATTCAATTTTTTTGATGGAAGAAAATTATTGGGGTAAATAAAATGTGTTGCCTCAAAATGCGAGACCTATGCATTAGCGTTTTATATACTATTTTTATCAGCTGTTTTTAACAAAATTTTGTGTTTTTATACACGATTTCAGCTGTACAAGCAGTTACTGAATTTTATCCTTTTGTCCATTTATCTATTTTTATGCTATAAACTGTAAGCTTGATAATTACAAAATACTTCTATTGACTTTTTTCGTATTGTGTGTGTGTGTGTGTGTGTGTGTGTGTGTGTGTGTGTGTGTGTGTGTGTGTGTGTGTGTGTGTGTGTGTGTGTGTGTGTGTGTGTGTGTGTGTGTGTGTGTGTGTGTGTGTGTGTGTGTGTGTGTGTGTGTGTGTGTGAGTGTGTGTTTTTCTCCGCGGGGATAGCACTTCTCTTAAAAGTATTGACAGCAGGTAAATCACGATTGCACCTATAAAAATACTGAGTAACTGTAAAAATAAAATTAGCTAAAATACAAAATTTTGTTGAAAACGACCGCAAAAACTGGAATATAAAACAATACAAGTTGAAAAAATAAACCAATTTTACTTTTTTAATTCCTAAAACGAGCTCTCGGTAGATTTTACTGTGGTTGTTCGCGAGTTAGGCCATTACTATATAATTATAATTAATTTACGCTACTTTTTAACGTGTCGAGCTAGCGAGGTGGATAGAGTTTTTGCATTTAAAGTTTTTGCATGTGAAGGTTTTGCATTTTGATACAACACATATACTATTTATCCCAATAATTTTATTCCAAAAAAATTATTGTTTTAGTTGATATTACTAAATTGTTTGTAATTTAAACTAGTGCAAAAACTGTAAACTTGTTTGAAATTAAAAAAAATACTTCTAAATCTATTTATTGTCATAATATGAAGGAGTGAAGCTCCAGAGCTCCGGAGCTCCAGAGCTCCAGAGCTTTATCATGATTTTTTAGAGCAAAGTTTTTTTCCTGAAAAAACAGATACCTAGCGGAATACAGTAGACTTAACTATAATTTACACTTCAATAATTTATAATTGTAATTATAACCGATGTTACAAAAGTTAATTTATTGAGTTATTGTTTTGTGTTTTGGGAATATTTCGACAAATGATAGGATAAACTGGCAACTAAAAACGAACAGCATTTTTCAACAATTTTTAAAATTTATTATTAATAAAAATTCAATTAAAAGGCTTTATTCTTAGAAATAATTTACATACATCACGTTTTAATTTGCACCCTCGGCAAAGACAGCTAAACTCAAAAATCCAGACGGTATATGCAGTTTTACGTGACATTCATCAATTGTCAACAATTTGCCTCTTTTAAATAACTCGAGCAGGATTTTTTGTTTTATGTCAAACCATATATTTTTTTGTAAATCATTGACAGGTTTTTTTACATTTTAAATTTTTTGTTGAAGGGATTTCCTCTGTAACTAGAAAAAAACAGTTGGTTTTAAATAAGACGTTTTTTATATTTATTTTAATATTTCCTTTTTCAGTGGAAATAATCTGGATGCAGCCAGAATATTTCCTCCCCCGGAGGAAAATCAGGGAGGAGGAAATATTCTATGACACCGGCCGATTGAAGCGGAGCTGACGGATCTAGTTTCGGAACCCTGGAGCTTCGCTCCTTCATATAATGACAATAAATAGATTAGAAGTTTTTTTTTAATTTCAAACAAATCAACTTTTGCAGCAGTTTAAACTACAAATAATTTAGCAATATCAACTTTAAAATAATTATTTTTTGGAATAAATTTATTGGGATAAATAGTATATGTGTTGTATCAAAATGCAAAACCTTCGCATTAAGCATTGTATATTCTATTTTTCTCAAATATTTCGAAGTAAATTTTGTAGTTTTATACATTACTTTAGCTGTATAAGCAAGTTATTGAATTTTAACTTCTCGTCCATACTCTGAACAGATCCCATTCCGCAAAAAAACAACGCATTAAAGAAATAGTGAATGTATTATTTTGGGAATTTTTTGTAGACTAAAATTGTTCAAATCTTATGAAAAATACAATAAAAATAGTCTTAAAAATGCGGACAGAATAACTTAAAACATATTTAAGATTAAATAATATTAAAAATATTTAAATATTAAGAAACTTATTTGAAATTAAAAAAAAACAAACTATTATTTATTATATTTCCTTGTAATATTGAATCTATTCTTGCGGAAAGCAAAAAAAAAACCATCAAAAATTCAGTTCAAACAATGGCATACGTTTTTATTTTTATTTTTTATCAGTAAATTAACTTTCTGATAAAAAAAATCAAAAACGGTAAAAAATTTCTTTTTACGTTCAAATTTAATTTAAAAAATTACATAAACTGAAGTTTTGCTGCCAAAACTAAATAAACACAACTACCCCGCAAAATTCAAACTAGTGACTTCCTTTTTAAAATTGCAAATCTCTATCCACTTTGCTATCTAGACACCACAGAAAGTAGCATAAATTATAGCCCAACTCGCGAACAACACAAGTAAAATCTATCAAGAGCTCGTTTTGGGACTTAAAAGAAAGTAAAATTGCTTTATTTTTTAAACTTGTGGTGTTTTATATTCCAGTTTTCGCGGTCGTTTCACAGCAAAATTTAGTATTTTAGCCAATTTTACTTTTACAGTTACTCAGTATTTTCATACGTGTTACGTTTAGTGTTTTATATTTCACTTTTCGCGGTCGTTTTCTACGAAATTTAGCATTTTTATACTTAGTTGAAGTCGTGCAACCGTAATTTAGCTCCTGTCAATACTTTTGGCATATTCATTAACACAGCTTTAATGAATAAGACACTATCATGTTAAAATCTAAATTTTGTGGGTTTCAAAAAAGAACAACATTGTTTCCGCCCAATATTTGTAGTGTAATATTAAGTTTCGTTTACTAAAGGAAACAACAAGGGATCCAAAGTTTTTTCGTCAATGCGTGGATTTGTTTTACACACGTGGCGAACGCAATTTATCATGAGTTGAAAACCAAAATACGTTTGTGAATAGGTTGTGAGAGGATATGGCTCCAATGAGCGGAAAAACTCGCCGAATTAGTTGTGAGCGAGATCCATTCAATTAAACAAATTGAGCTCAACTGAGACATGATAGGGTGTCGTGAATGAAAACACATCACTTATTCTGGGGGACATTTTAGAAATAAGGTCTTCATATATATATATTTGAGCCTTTGGAGATTAACGCGTTTTACTTTTGGGGGTGTCTGGGAACTATTTTTGTCTATCTGAGTTTCTATTTTGGTGGTACCAAACCTTTTGTTAATTTAAAGAACTTTAAATGGTCCTACCCATTTGCTAACAAATATTGAAAAACTTTGGGGATTACCCACTGGATTGTACTTCAAAATGAAGGAACCGACTTTGATTGGCTTTTTACACACCTTTTTATTGTATTTCCGCCTTTGTAGCTGCTGTGCAACTTCTAAATTCTTAACAGCCATTTGACAAGCTTCTGTCATGGTTACCTTTGGATGTTTTATGTAGTCATCTTTGAAGTCATTGTAAAGAGAGCAGAATTGGTGGTATTTCGCGTTGATGGGGACACAAATATCCCATCCCTATACCAAATAAAATGGACTCTCCTTGGTAGACTCCTGTGGGGATTGGTTATAAGCAAAAGTTACAAAAGGGAGGGCAAAATCCCAATCAGTGTGATGATCGTTAATGTAATGGGTAAGCATTTCACAGAGTGTTTTATTGAATTGTTCAGTTAATCCATTGCACTGGGGGTGGTAGGGAATTTTCTTAAAATTTCAAAAATTTTCTTAGCAGAAGCTATTTCACAAACCTCTGCAATTATATCGCTCTGAAAATTGGTTCCTTGATCTTTAAAAATTGGTTCCTTGATCCTTAAAAATTAAAAAAATTTCCTACTCATAGAGTACTGCGATAAGCACAATGGGTAGAAGCCCCCATAGCGGCCCACGATGACATATTTGTTGGAAAATTAGGAATTACATGGACAATTTCTAATCTGGTAAGTTGTTTTTATTGACCTAAGATGCGCAAGGAAACAGAGGTATGTAAACACTTGTGTCCCATGCCTACAAAGGAAGTCAGATGCACAACTACCTCATCCCCTGCTTCATCATATTAAGGTAAGTCAAATTTTTGACACCATTGGTATGGATATTTTAGGACCTATGAAACAGACTTTGCGAGGAAAATGATACGTCCTCGTTCTCGTAGTCACCAATATGTGTCACGTTTCACAATGTGCTTTGCTATTCATAACCAAAAGGCTTAAACTATTGCGCAGATTCTACTGGAACAGGTTATCGCAGTTCACGGGTGTCCTGTAGAAGTATTGATTGATCAAGTAACCAATTTTTGGAGCGATATAATTGTAGAGGTATGTGAAATAGCTTCTGCTAGGAAATTTTTTTAATTTTTAAGGATCAAGGAACCAATTTTTAAAGATCAAGGAACCAATTTTCAGAGCGATATAATTGCAGAGGTTTGTGAAATAGCTTCTGCTAAGAAAATTTTTGAAATTTTAAGAAAATTCCCTACCACCCCCAGTGCAATGGGTTAACTGAACGATTCAACAAAACACTGTGAAATGCTTACCCACTAGGTTAATAATTATCACACAGTTGGGATTTTGCACTACCTTTTGTAACTTCCGCTTATAACCAATCCCCACAGGAGTCTACCAAGGAGAGTCCATTTTATTTGATATACGGGCGGGATATTTGTGTCCCCATCTATGCAAAATACCAGCAATTATGATCTCCTTACAATGACTTTGAAGACGACTATATACAACATGCAAAGGTAACAATGACAGAAGCTCATTAAATGGCTGTCAAGAATTTGGAAGTTGCACAGCAGCAACAGCGATAAAGCAGAATTACAATAAAAAGGTATGTAAAAAGTCAATCAAAGTCGGTTCCTTCATTTTGAAGTACAATCCAGTGGGTAATCCCCAAAGTTTTTCAATATTTGTTAGCAAATGGGTAGGACCATTTAAAGTTCTTTAAATTAACAAAAGGTTTGGTACCACCAAAATAGAAACTCAGATAGACAAAAATAGTTCCCAGACACCCCCAAAAGTAAAACGCGTTAATCTCCAAAGGCT